>JAAAKL020000996.1:0-34206 GCA_010016065.2 Carybdea cf. marsupialis auct. non (Linnaeus, 1758) | reverse complement strand
ACATGCCCCATGATTTTCTACTACGGGGCAGTTGATAACGACCCCACATTAGACATGCAGAGAATCATATCAAACGTGAAAAGTGATATACCCATCCCCCACCCCCAACGTCGATTGACAAGATAAAATAAAAGCACTAAAGTGTTGAATGCATTTAGGCTATATGTCCTCGTGTCACCTTCAAATGGGGCTGCATTCGTGTAGACTGAGTCTGACTTGTACAATTAGATTGCTAGGGTGCTTTAAAAAACAACCAGCTAAAACAATTTACAGTTCTGAAACTTAAAAGAAGCTCCAAATCTTTGCAATGAATTTGGTATCTCCATGCCTTCATCAACTCAGCTATGTCATGATCACATCAACTAGGGTTTGTCCTGCCGCTTAGAAATAAACTACTATCCCTTCATTAGTCTCAAGTTATAGTCTAGTATCATATAATTCTATCAAGAGGAATTGAGTACTTCTGCAGTTTTCGTGCAATCCCTTGAGTAAAGTAGTTTTTAATATCATAGACGTGACAAGGAGAAGTCTCAAGTAAGTCTGCCCTATCCTTTTCCGGGATCCTTACCAACAGCACTGAAAGCTACATTTCAGTGAACGGATTTCATGTTGTCCCTTAACCGAGTAGGCCTATTCCTGAGTTTCTTTTGTTCTCTGTACAGACTCAAGAATAATCAATTCTGCCCCACACCTACAGTAATGTCAAGCCTCTGTTTCTGCAGATTTGCTGTTTTATAGAAGTAGTAATCCTTCGCAGCTAGCAAAATTTCGTTCAGCAAGTTTGAGTTTCAAAGATTGGTGCCTTCAGTTACCTGGAGCCTCCTAATTGGTTGATTTGATTCGTCTATTGAGACCGTCTGACCGTCCTTTAGATTTGTCTGATGCGTGACAATTTTGGCCTGAGCTGCGCCACAAGGCTAGTCTAGAGGCGGGATCTGACGGACAGATCTGATGGTGTGAACACCCCTTTAAGCCGGAATTCCACTAGGCGGAAATAGTAGCCGCTACCACAATGTTCCCATGCTACACTTCCCGTCGCTACTTTTTGTGCAGCCTCCACGTCATAGCGGAAAGAAGGAATTAGCGAGAGGCCAACGATCCAGAAAACTTAAACATGGATGACATGATGAGATATGTTCTGTGATTTTTTCTTCTTAGTAGCAATAATTTATATCAACACGCATTAGAATAGAAAGGAAATAGGAGACAGCTTAGTAGTGACCTCTTGGTAGGACCAATTGATGAAAAACGAGAGCAGGTTGAAAAGTTTCATTGATGAGTGCATACAGTGGGAGACAGAGTAATCGAAGTGTCTTGGACAATAGTTATCTTGAACACGCAGTCGACACGATCACACTAGTCTCAAGATTGCCAATACCATTGTACTCGGTGAATCTGATCATCATACGGCTTGGTCATTAGCCCTTTTCACCACTCGTGGTGGTTGTACCGTATTACCATCTCAAAATTACATCGATTCAATCTAATAAGGTAGGCCTATGCTACATAACAATGTCGCCCATTCTAAACTCAATATGCAGTTTAGGGCTGCAGACTACCAATTATTCCTGTATGCTTCCTTGTTAAGGGTTATCCACAACATATGCCACGATAGCTTTATTAAAGTCACATTGTAGTGAGACGAAAACGTATAATTTCATTTTTCTTGAGATATGTTGTACGGAGTAATAAAGTCTTAATCATTGGTTTCCACCACAGCTAGTTTCTTCCCTATTAACGGCAGTGAGAAGTATGGCTGTGAAAAGCCTGTTTAAATTTTCTCGCGACTTGATTGGTTGGTTTCATCGGCTATCATCAACAAGTAGAAGTGAGTTCTACTTTTCGACCCGCTACACTTTCCGCCTCGGCTACAACAACATTGCATAATAATCATGGGTTGAGGCGGAAAAATTTGGCGGCTAGTATGATTTTCCGCCTTGTAGAAACTGGCCTATAGGATTGGCGTTGAACCCTGCGTATCCTAATGCACCTATTTTAAGAATGAGCCTATTGATATCATAGTAGGATAATACATTTACGGAGTTATGAACAAGAATAGTCTTAATGGCTAGGGTTTCATCACACATACAGTTTTGTAAAGTTCTAGACAAGAGAACCAGCTCTCTCCAAGGAGATTTTGCCGTACCTCTAGTTTTGAAAATGTTACAAGTTTCATAAAAAAACATAAGAATAGAAAGCTGTAAGTGCAGATGAAGAAGCTTCCACATTCTAAAACTAACAAGACATAATTTAGGGAGTGAACAAATAAAATTTTTGCCAACTTTATTTTTCTCCATCCCCAGTTGACGCCCTGGATCCCTTTTCCTTTTGGAAAAAATTTCATTTGCAACTTGGCTAGGAATAGGAGACGATTTTGCTCAGTTGGTAGAGAGCTGATTTAGCAAGCAGAGGTTTGGTGGCTCTAGTACAAGTTCAACGATGCACAGCACTCATAACAAGTCAGGGTCATGGATTAAGCCATAGGAACATGCTTTAAGATTTTATTATATCAGTCGCATAAGAAATCGCTGGGTCAGCCGTGAAATAGTCAATCCTCCTATCAGTTTCGGTGCAGCCTTCAAATTGATAATTTATATAACTTGGTGCATATAACTTGAGTATACACATACAGAAACTAACTATTCCAGTAAAGACCGAGTCTGAAAAAGAGGCCCTGTTATCCCGTCAAACATTTGTCCCGAATAACCTTTCCTTTCTTAAAGAAATCCAGTATCTTAAAGTATCGCAACGACAAGAGCTGAGAGTCGAGTCTAGGAATTCACATAAGATTCTTGGCGAATCAGGAGTTATCAATAGCAATACCCTTTACATAAAAAGGATTGCCTCTCGTAGAAAGTAACGGCTGTTATCCTCGATATGTGTGACTGGATGTTAGGTGTGTACAACACATGGAAAAGTAAGGAACATCTGATATCAAATTAAAAAACAAAATAAAGCAGGGGCACGTGTTTTAAAGGACCGTATGGTTTCAGGCAGCTGCACAACTGTTAGACGGGTAGCAATCTGAGAATTTAAAGAAGGATCACCTCCGCACCATACTTCCCATTAGTTAATAACAATCGCCCTTTTTATATAAAACATTTTCTCATAGGCCATCATTGCAATATCTTAATTTTCTCTAGACATTAAGTGCCTTTCGTTTAAACTACGTTGATGATACATGACGTCATGGAGCGGGATTATTGCATGAGCTGATCAACGCAGAGTAATTAAAGTGATTATTTGATTATAGCATTATAGTTTAATTGAGATGAGATTGAGCTTTGTATAAAATAAGCAATAATCATTGTAATTGAGATTTTTTGGTTTTTCTAAATATTCCAATTGTATTTGGACTTTTGAAAATGTAGTAACTTGGAATGTGAAAATATTTTTGTAATATGTGCAGTTGTAATTTAGGTTGCGTAGATGTGGTCTAGTGCTTAAATATACTTGATAACATGTATCTTGGCTGTAACAGCAACAGACTGTTTGGGTAGGAATAGGCGGGATTCGTCCTGCGCTTTAAAAATGTTAAATTATTGTTATCCAGCTATTGTACCAATAATATTATAATAATAACTATTATTAAATTTATAGTGTTTTCTTAAGGGCCCTTTCACATCTTGGATCAGACTAGAATCCTTGACATGAACCTTAACCGAGTTCTTGGACCTGTAGTCTGTTGTATTACCCCCAGCTATAATACTCCAACTATAAGGTAGCAATCGTAGCTTGCAAATGACAGAACATGGACATCATTTAGAATCATACTCACAAGCAAGAATGCATAATCTATCCAAACTCCCGATTGCTGCCAGTCCCAATGTCCGACCCATGAGCTTGAGGTGGATGTTATTGGCTTAACTGCTTTGTGTGTCATTGCGAAAGGAATAGTAAGCCACTGAAAAAAAGAGTAAAAAATAAGTTTTATTAGGCAGATGAATGGATTCGTTCTCGAGTATTGTAAGAGACTAATCAGGACATACGGATCTGCCAGCATATGACGTCAGGAAAATTCGTCACCCAGTCAAAATTTAAGTGAATCAATTTTAAATAAATCTACCAAAATGCATGATGACAGCGCTACAGAAATTGCATCAGGACGAAACGCTATACATCTGTAGGAGCCTTTCACCTTGCATAGATTGGCAGGGAGAGGGTGCGAGTAGACTCTCGGCTCTATATCTTTCATGATAACTCATGTGTGATTTGGCCCATCTTTTTCCGAGATAGCACTTGAAAAAAGTTTGAATACATTCTAGAGAAATACACTACGTCAAAAGTTTGTTGATGATGCAAAAGAACTGCAAAACAACTGTATAAAGTAGCGAATTCATTTTAGCACTTAAAATCTTTTTTCGTGTGCCACTTTTCAGAGTACAAAATCGCCAGAATATGAAATTGAAAAGGGGGTCAATGAAACTTATATCCAACTGTGTTTTCAAGGTAGCCAATAAGAGCTCAGACTGTCAGATTGGTGTTGTTTTGACCAATCAGTGTCCGTGAACCGGAAAAGTTCAAAGAAACCACGTTGAGCCACTTCTTAATCTTCGAGTGTTCGGTCATCACCTTATATATCGTAAACGGAGATTACAGACCAATCAATAATCTTCCTGATTTTTATTCCTAGGTGAAAAGTATGTACGAAAGTGTCAGTTTCAATAGAACCCAATAACTTACGCTTCAATACGCATAGACTTGGGAATCTGAATGAATGAGTTTAGATAAGATAAGATTAATAAAAAGTAAATGAATTTAGTAATGAATCTGTCGTCTGCTTACCATTCCTATGAACATACAGATTAACTGTGCAACGTCGGTATATGCAACGGACCAAAGTCCTCCAAAGAAGGTGTAAAATATGGCGATACAAGCTGAGACGATGACAGACACTTTGATATTTAGATTCATTACAACGCTTATAGTGGCACCCAAACTATTTAGAGTTGCAGCTGACCAAAGTAACTCTCCAAGGAATGCCGGAAAATACATAAGTCCACCAATACGGGTACCATAACGCTCTTGGAACGGATCTAAAAGGGTGACATATCCACGTTTCCGCATAATTTTTGCAAATAGAAATCCACCTAAAAATAAAAAAGTATTATAACAAATAAATCAAGATTTTATATAACTGATAACAAACAAGGTTGCACTGCACAGTTTCGCAACCTGTTAATCATTTAGGAAATGGAGACGTTTGAAAATAGAACACAAGAAATCAAATTATTTGGCCCGATTATAACTTACAGATTATTTTCTCTCAACATGTGTCACCACGTTCGAAACATTAAGCAACGCATAAGCTTTATGGTAAAAAGCCAAGGATGCATAACTTTTAGAATTTGCTTTAATATTTGTTAAGACAGGAAGCTTTTTTGTAATGTCGAGGGCAGGGCAGGGAGACATCCCCTTTCCCACCCTTTGGAAACGCTCCTGAGGTAGCTAACAATTACGTGTATGACAAAGATGCCAGAACAAGTTTTAATCGCATTCCCTTTAGAACTATAGAGACATAGTCCAGCCACTTACAAATCAGATCACTTCACATCTTACTTTCATTTTTAAACTAATATGGCGCCTGATGGCTGCAGGCAATGAAGTGACAGTTAAATTATAGTAGTTCTTTGTTTTAAGTCTTGTGACTATTGATCCTCATTTTGATTGGGGCATTGCAAGTTGCAGTAGCTGGGAATTAAAACTGATATGATCTTCAATGTACGATAGCTTACAGCCAGGTTATATTTAGCGCAATAACAATGATCAATGACATACGAGGTTGCTCGGTAGCTTGCAGCATGAAGCTGGCTGCCATGTAGTCTCGTGTGTCGTCAGCTGAACCATAGTCGAAGTACCATTACCTCCATTTTAAAGTTTAACGTCTCCTTTTCTGTTTCTTTGGGATGTGAATAACGTTGTTGTTAATGCAATTTCTTGCAACTGTATTCCAAAATCTACCTCATTACAGCTAGCGAAATTCAAAGAATACCCCAAAATATGACATATTATTGTTGAATCAAGTGAAGTTGAATTAAGAAAAGGACATTATGTGGCTTTAATGTCCCCCAACAATTCGAAAAAACATAAAATTACAAGGCTCTTTCATATAAAGATGTCCTATAACACAGGTTTAAAATCTATTTAGAATGCAGACAAATAAATTGTGAAGTAGGAGTGATAAACAGAGCAGCAGTCACAATAATTACAAATATATTTTTTTAGATTTTTTCCTCCCGGAAGCTACTCTGTTATATCTGACATAAGTGTATTGATGAGGCTGTACTGATAACGATAAATGTACATGCTCCACTTAATTTGTTGACAGCGACCTATGTTCCAGGTATGTCAATGCAATTCATCCTTACTATTGGTAATACGTAGCCGTCAGATGGGAATATAATCTCAAAGAAATACTTTTACGTCCTGCTACAAACCGTTGTGCTTACACCGTTTTCCTGTTGAAAATGTTTAATGTACTACCTAGGACGTTATTAGAACAAACCTGAAATTACGTGACTCCGCTTACCATGCAAAACAAATTAGACAAAGATCAAAACAGAAAATAAAGATTTAGTACTACTTACCAAAGCAAAGACTCAGTGAATATCCCCAAGATGACTGGGCCCAAACCAAACCCAGATTGTTAACTGCTTCTGATGTTCCATTAATGTATCCTCCACCAACCCATGTAGCTATATCATGACAAAGTCATTATAAATTGTTTTAAATATTCTCGAAATCTAAGTCAATCAATAACTACCAAATACTGAATGAAGCAATCAATTTACTTAAAAATTATCTAACACCACTATGTTATTATGTACATTCACATAACTGATGACATATAACTTATGAAAATGCCCTTAATCACCAAAACAGAGCGATGACAAAATTCTACAGTTTTTATACACAATTTCAGGAATTCCTTGATCTTTTTTTAGACAATTTTCTAGACAGACTAGATGACAATAATGTGTTGAAGAAAAATAAAGAGATAATGATAAACCTGCAAAGTATCTTACACGCACTACTCACACACATCAAAGGTAATGTCTTCCGAATGTTAAAAGGCCTACTTTTAAGACGTATGACTTGCTTTTGGACAGGTTTTACGGTTTCAAGACGTAACAATTAAATTCCATATGGACTTCACGGTTCTCATTAATGTAATGGCTGCAACAATACTCTATGCATTGACAATTTCTAGTTTGAATTTCGTTCTAAACAAAGTGATACATAAACCCTTTTGGAGGTACATACGTGGAAAGCTCATTCTATATACGATGTCTTGCCGAGTTCCCATAAATTTCTCTCAGTATGTCTGAACTGTTTTTTTCTAAAATATAATCCTTGTTTGGTAATGGACATTAGTTTTGAAAGGTCCCTTGTGGAAATTAAAAGATTTCCTCTCACAAACACTCTTCCTATCAACACCAATGAGATGCTTAAAAAATACCAAATTATCCCCTTTTGCATCAAGACTTCGCCTTCTATCCATCTTAATTTAAATTTTAACCTATTACCATTGTTGAATTTGGAATGTTCTTCTGGAAAAATGGAGTGGATTTTGTATTAAAGACAAGAAAATAACACATTGACCCTTGCAACCTGTTTTCTCTTGTCTTCAGGTACAGTCTAACATCAGAAACTTCAAATGTATGAATGGAAATCAGACTCTATTCAAACTTAACTTCATACCAGTTCAAGATCCTTTGCATTACCGATTTAGAAAAGAGTTTAAAAAATCTAATAATATTCTTTTATTAAACAATTTACATAAAAGCAAATAGAAATACACTTATTTTCAATATTGAAGGTGATCCAAAGTAATCCAATAGGATCCAATGGTGTTAATTATGAGCTTGGAAACTCAAGTAATCAAACAGCCTTAATTAAAGTAGAAAACACAATTTATTTGATGAATTTGATTGAAACTGCAAACTTCCAATCCAATAATCCAATGTGGTTTGCCTAGGTTTGCACCAAAGTATGAGCGATATATTGCAACATGTGTTTGATTCTAGAATTCAATAGTCTCGTCAAAATGTATAGCCTTATATACTATTATAAGGTTCATGAACGACCCTATGACCTACCAATGCTTTCTTTATTTTAAAAAGTTAACAAAAACTAAGGCAATCATTGGAATCATTGTGGTACTCCTACATCAACTTTTATTTTGCTCCTCATATGACGACACGACAGTCACGACACTTGATTCTGCCACTTCTTACATACTACAGGAAAAAAGGTTTTGCTTGCAGATGGGTTGACGAAATACTTAGATCAAAAAGAAACAATTTCCTTCAGGTTTGCTCGTTGTAGACCTAGACTCGTGGAAATTGGTTACAGAAAAATGTCTGTAAGTACTTGCACTATCAAATCCGAAAGATTATAACGAGTAAACGAAGTGCATCAATACAATTGATCCTTACTTATCCAAACAAATAGATGTCCTATTTACCCGTTTATTTGGACAAATGTGTCTCCTTCTCTGCACCCCTGTTTAAGAAATTCTGATCGCCTCCCATATTCCTTGGTAAACCGAAACAATTTTTTAGTCTCATTGCTGTTTCTATAAAACTTTTCAAGATTATTTTATCAAGTCCATTAGAAAAACGTCTCTTTTGCGATTTTTGTTGATTTATTGATTTTTCATCGATAGATTCATTTTCACTGATTGATTGATTTTCATAGATTGAATGATTTTATTGACAGATTGATTTTTCAGTTTGCAAAGAATTCAGAACCTTTTCCATATCATCTAACAAATAGAAAATCTTCTCCGCAGCATTTCGGTTATTCAGCAACATCTGATGCCTTAGTGCGGCTTCTTATTTGTGATCAACTGCTGCATACTTGTTCCTTCGATATTTTGTTTCAATAGGACAATACAGCACTACCCGATCAAGTGGCATCCACATCATTCCATAACTGTGGTCACCCATGATTAAACGTTTCTTTAATTGCTTGGTAAGAACGACAGGAAACTGTGCCTCAGATATGATGCAATACAATACTTCTTGTGTCAAAAAGAATATCCTGCTAGAGGGTTTCCAAAACTGACTTCCAAGATAAACTCAACTGTTGTAAGTTTTGCTGCCCTTTAGCAAACATAGCTTGTTGATTATTTGAACACTTTTGAAACTGCTAAAAACCTGCAATATTGGCATAATCGCGTGTGGATATATGAACGTACCATAAAATAGTTATATTGGACGATTCAAAAAATGATAACTTTAGAGTGTTGGATGTAGTTATCTCAAGCTCCTGTTACCTATATTTTATTAAAGGTTTCCCGAATCCCGGGAATGACTCTCAGACATTCCGTATTGAAATTTTTCAAGTCTTTCGCTCTGAGTGCCGATCGGTTCCTTCTTTCTTTGGAAATTTCTGCGTACATCACTGTCGATATGGCTATCTTTATGTTAATTGTGCAGACTATTCGAAGGATGCAATTTTGTTAATGAGCTTTTCGTCGCATCTGTGTAGGTTTCATAACGTGATGCTGGCTTTCAGAAATGAAGCCGATTTCCATGATTTCCTACTTCATGACTGCGCCCAGGCCGTCAACAGTGCAGTTGTGATAATTTCTCCCAGACGTTTAGAGGGATAATATACTAATGTTATCGGTATAAAAACAATTTGTTTATGAAACACGGTATAAGGCCCATTAATTACAACGAAAGATAGAGCGCAAATTCAAAATCACCAGCACAACCTAATCTTAACCAAGTCGTAGTGACACGAAGGCTCCAATACTTTGGATATCAGATATAATCTCATCTTGCCGTCCAATAGCAACGTTTTAGGGTTCATGTTAAGACTAAATTCGCTGCTATATTGATTGTAAAATAATCATCTTACTCCGAGAAAAGCTCTAAAGTAACTTAAGAAATCAGTCATAACGTGAATGTCGCCATACGACAAGAGAGTTTTCCCATACTTAAGAGACTAAGATAGTAAACGAGTTTCCTATTAATCAGTTGAAGCATAATGACGATACAGCATATTCCTTTTTTCGAATCAAGAGTGCATTTAATAACAAAAATATTATGGGACTATTACCCGAAAGATCCCCTTATCTTTTTTTAGGCTATGATTATGCCTCTGACAGTGGAGGATACTTGCGATGGGTGTGGTCGCACCCTCTTATGTTTAGTCAAGAATAGGAAAATTGTTTTAATCCATAGTATTTTTATCCATATTGGTGCAGCTTCGTAGGATGAAGATCTATAAGACATTTGCATCATATGTGATAAAGTTCCGAGAGGAAGGACTTTATTCCTAATATGAAACCTGACCATGCACTTATTGGGCAGATTAAAATTTGCCAAGTGGGCTCTTAACAGTGGAATGTTTCCACATGGATCTATTCTTTATACTTTGATTTGGATGCCATACCCTAGTATAGCACAAGGTGGATAGGTGCACAGTGGCTTAAACGGATCAAGTGGCAGAGTGTTAGTGTAAAGTCCACGGGCTGTAATAAAGAGCTGTATTAAACGTTTCCAGTTTGCAAAAAACCTTTCATTTCCTTGTCTTTAATTAAGCTCCTGGTACTAATAAATCTAGATCTTGATTTATCTTATTCTTTATACTTTATAAGTAAAACGTCATGAATAATTTAAACACGATATTTCCAAACCGTCAAGTCGTATTTACATGATTAGAGAGGTCTGTTTGCCGAAGATGGTTCTTTAAAATTATTTTTAAAGGCTAGAAAATGTATTTTACTCAAAGTTTCTTAAGGATCCAAGACGACTCCCCCCCACTCTGCTCATAATACTCTTGGCAACAACCAGGCTTTAAAAAATCGAATGGTTTGCAACGTCGGCTAACTACCAATCATTGTTTAAGTCAGATATCTATGCTGAATCATGACTATCAGGCCTGTAGTATAGGGGGGAGTTAGGGCCCTTGTACCCCTGATAATCGTTCTACTTAAGCAGTAATAAATATCCCCTATGCTATTTGCTCCCCCTCCAATGATCTAAAAAAACTGTTTTCTTGCAAAAATCATGCAGAAGGGAGATCACTACATAAAAGTGAACCCTGAAGTGAAATTTACTATCTAATGAAAACTTGAAGGATCATCAAACTGAAGCCCTCTAGAATTGCCCCCTCTATTAGTTTTTCTAAAAGTTTTTGTATTTTTAATGTGATAGACCAATCTAAAAATTACGCAACTTCATATGTCTAGTAAAATAAGAGTGTCTACGCGAGAAGAAAGTACCTCTCATTTATTTAAGATGTGTACAGATATGTAAGTTTAAAACACGGTTTATGATCATATAATGTACAAATGAAATTTCTTAGTTCCATAAATGAGTCGCAATTGAACTTTTCACATTTTTCTTTCAAAATCCCTACTAAAACAGTTTCTAGATGTCAAGAAGCGTGATTCTTCTACAATTCTGAAAAATCTCAAATTTTGCAAAAAGGGGACGTTAACACATTATAAATCAGGGTAAAGTTACCAGAATACCAGAATAAGTTTTGTGAAGTTAGTATTTATTTTCCGCCAGAGCCAACATTTTGTTCTGAATTACTTTTCAGAATCATTCAGTCGTATGTCTATCTACATTCGATAATCGTGGAGAAAGTTCACCGTCAGGTCATGCAGATTATGTAAATTTTTAAAGACGTCTGTTGTTCCTGGCTGGAGACCATAAACTCCGTAAATCCAATGTCTTATGGACATCTTAGACAGAGAGGGCGCCGAATTTTGAATAGAGTTTTTTTCCTCTATATTTTATTTATTTCGTCAATAATATCAACGTCATATAACAGTATCAATGATTGATGTACAATGCACCCCATCTACAATTAACCTAAGGTTAAACTGCACTTCCTCGTTGAAGAAATCCTTACACCTCCTCCGGTTCATAAAAACTTAGTTAACTCTCAATGTGTTAATCTGGCATGTGTCATCGCATGGAGCAAGACGATTTGTACACTTGTCACCATAAACATTGTTTATAAATGTAATTATCAAAATCCAAACATTGCAGCAGAGTTCTGAGGTAGCTTATCTCTAGTGTTTGAAAGCGATATACTGGTAACTGCAAGAAAAATGTACACTGCTTGAGGACTATGGGAGTGTTTTCATATCATGTAGGATAACTTCTGCTTACTAGCAATTTTCGAGACATTCTGATTAATGCATCAGTTGTTAAAGAGGTACTAAAGTCGTGTATCCTCAACCAACTCCTTGAAACATTGTGTGCGTCAGCTGCCCTGAGTCAAATGCCTGGTTGCGTTAAAAACGAAAACATTACATTGTCGTTAACATATTTATACCAATCCGGGAACACTGCTTGCGTACTTCATGCAGAGGCGATGAAAATAGACAAGAATTAAAAAGACAATTTAAATATGCTTTATGACTTTAGAACTTTTCCATTTTCAGATCCAATTTGACAGCAAACAGTTCTACTCATCAGATATGGTGTGTTGCGAGGGTGGATACTGAAACAAGCCAAGAAACTCACATATTCATATTTGTAAATTTCCGTTCACTTGATCTTAATACTTGTCTTCAATATCATTTTCGCCCTAATCATAGTAATGTTAGTTTATTCAAATTACAAATGAGTAAATTTTTAATAAAAAATCTTTCGTAACTTGATACAAAGCGTTGAAATGTAGACATGAGTGATATTAACTGGACAAAATTATATCTACTATGAAGCCTTTTAGCCAGAGAGAATGTTAATTAACCTTCCCTTTTGATTATAAAAGCAATGAGAAAATATCATGGTATCAGTACAAGATAATAAGAACTTCTTTGACATGTAAGAGCCTCAATGGAATTCTTAACGTTGATGTATTACATAGCAACAATTGTCGTTGTATGACAGTTTACAAGATAACGTACGAGATACAAAATAATATGTTAAAGGTAAATGTGCCAATAAATGCTTACTTACCTGTCATCGTAAATGCACCCACAAAAAGACCTATGCTTCTTCCTGCCAGCATCACTTCTTTACTTTCTTCTCTTGCCTCCCCCTGACGAGCTCTTGATTTGCCTCCCTTTATTTTTCCTGCCCATATCCCGATCACAAGGATAACCACATAAAAAATGGCAATGCCAACTACACCGACAACGTAGATGCCCATGTTGAGTTCTTCTTTAACTCTGACAAATTCTTAGAATGCCGTCTATATATATGATAGAAAAGCAAAAATAAACTGATTATAAAAAAAGTATAGGAAATATGAATAGGAATTTATAGAACCTATGAATAGAACCTAACTCTAAAACATACAATACAAGAGCTTTGACACGGTTTGGACAAACAAGTAGTAGATGCATTTGCCTTTAGAATTAAAAATTTACAGACAAAATTATCAACCTAATTCTAAGCGAGGAGTGTCTCCATTTATAAGAAGAACATCAATTACTGATAAATAAATAAAAAAGATCTTTAGCGCCTAGATAGCATAATTTTTGGTATTGGCATACGTCCGACATAGCCAGCCTCGCGCTGGCAAGAAAATGAATAGACAACGGTGCTGCAATTTGTGGAAGGCACACGGTCTTTGTGGTTAGTTGAAAATGCTTTCTGACTGGCATAAACTATGTGTGGGATAACAGCGCCTAAACGCTTCTCTACGGCCTTTTTGATATTGTTTTTAAATCGAAGCGTTACCAGTCCAGGGCAGTTTTAAGTAGACCGGCCATTTACTTGACCCGAAAGGTTTTTCACTTGAAAACAACGATAATTTTGCCTTGATAGTCGAATCGATGACATCTTCAGGATAGCCATTAGAAATGAACATTTGTTTTATTGTATCAATTTCTGGTTTTAATTTACTCCTTGAATAGATCATGAGTGTGCGATGGACCAAGGTTTTGATGAGGTTCACCATGTGAGTTTTGGGGCAGAAAGAGGTTCAAGAAATGTATTGACCAGAAAATGTAGGTTTCTTACACACACTGGTCACGAATTTAGTGTTATCTTTCTCCACGAAAACGTCGAGGAAAGGTAAAGAGTTGTTCTCCTTTTCAAAGGTGAAATTCAATGTCTGATCTAGCTTGTTGAGCTTTGTAAGAAATTCATTACAAATGTGTCGTTTGCATAATGAATAAACGACAGTTTTTTGGGACGGTTGAAATAGTCAAAGTTTACAGAAACCAACAAAGATATTAGCCAACGCTGGACCCAAGGGACTGCTCATGTTTACCCCATTCCTTTCTTGGTATATCTCATCATTAAAGCTGAATTCAACACCACGTGTCGCAACCTCCATTAATTCAATGAATATCTCATCCTCCTTTGAGATTAGTTGAAAGTATCAAGTAGCACATTCCCTCTTACATTCGCCAAGCATCGACTTCTTCAAGGAAACAGCCACCTGGGGTTGGCCAAAAGCACTACTAAGCAATGTGACTCTGCCATAGGGCAGCACTTGCTTGAAAGCGCAGACTGTGCAAAATTGTATACGGATGCCAGCTTTTGCATAATAGGCAGGGCTTGCTCATCTTTTCACCTGGCCGTCCTCGAATCAGTCCTTATCAAAGCAAGAAAACAGTTGCTTTGCAGACAAAAATGATTTGTCTTTTCATTAGGCCTTTTCGGCTAACCATTTAGTTCCACAGACACTGATTGGTCTAAGGAACACCAATTTAGCAGTCAGACGTCTGATTGGCTACTTTCAAAACATAGTTTGGTATAAGTTTAATTGATATCTTCTGAATCTCAATTCTGAGGATTTTGAGCTCTGAGGAGTGTCAGACGTTAGTACTAAAATGATTTCGCTTTTCGTGCAGTTTTAATATTTAATGAATAGAATTGATAAGATTTCCAATTTAAAACTCGCCTGAAGTAAATTTACTTCAATTTTGTTTAATGTTTAAAGACGAATGAATCGAGTTACAAAATATTTTATGGTGTCTTTTCCAAAGTCACACCTCTAATCCACGTGGCCTTGATGATCAATCTCAGTTAACATGAATACCAATCATAGCACCTATGATTAGGTCTGGTTTTTCAGCTATGATTTTCAAACTATCCTGTAATAGACTTTTAATGCTCTTCAGCAATTATTTTCAATCATTCCTTATATACGTGAAATATGCTATGGGCAATTGCAATGAGCGCATACAATATAGAGGCCTGTTAATTTTGATTTGACTTAAGAAGTTTTCTTGACTTAAATTAAATTATCATTGACACAAGTTTACATTTAAAATAACTCTGTAATAACAAAGAATGGCAAAGTTTAAGCAAGTGGTCCTTTAGTTGGAGGATAAAGTAATCTTTGCCTTAATATTAAGGAGACATTTCTCTGTACATAGGAAACTCTTAAATATTGGTTGTTGTTACTTTTGTTTTATAACAGTTTTATAACATTTATACATTTTATAAAACTCATTTCTCTCTTTCTCATTACTTTATGTATCATCATTTAGTGGCCAATCTGACTTTCTTGGTCATTACAACTTTATGTTCTACATTTTCCAAGAGCGTCCAAGTATGATGAGAGGTTGTGACGTTATCATAACAGACATGAAAACATTCACCTTATGTCGTATGCATAAAAGTCATCCATCAAAACCGCGGCAACATAAATATCAGCCACGAAAGATGATATGTAAAATTGTAATGGGTTATCTATACAATACGTTATAACTAAGAAAAGAGGAAGTCTGTCAATAATTGCATCAGCCAATCTCCTGAACGCCCTCGTTTTAGTAATATTTATTTAGACCTCTGTGATAAGTATAGGTGTGGTCAAAATCGCACTCTATTTGCTGTGAGCTGCTGTTTGCTTTATATTTATAAATAAGAGATTTCGCCTGCTGTAGCACCTTTCTTCCTACAAACTTATTTATAGAATTTAAAACCTTCAAAAGCTAGCGGGAGCAGTTTTGTCTGGTCAACAGATGTCATCATGTGTCGAGTAATTCTTTCGCGGTTAAGGAAATTTTTCGTGCCCTTATTAAACTTTGCCAGTTGATGATAAGCTTACTATAAACGCTGAGCACACGTGTCATTGAAAACCACACATATTTACAAAACTATTATACATAAGCGTAAGATATTAACATCATGGGGATTGAACGATAAGCGGAGAGCCATTTCTTTCCTTTCAATCGTACTCTCTTTTAGGGGATGTTAACTTTGAGCATGGAAGAGAAAAGGGATGCTATTGATGCTGATGTATTAAGTCAATTATTAAAATAGGCCTATGTATAAACGGGAGTAGGGGTTACTTTAAATATGCATACAGAGAAAAAGAAGTTATTGAAGGATGGCACCGACCTACTATGAAGTACTCGACCTTAATTCATCCATTACCGACAATAAGCCATCCAATTCTAAGAGTTAGTAACTATGTGTCATTCTTGATTGATTTTGCCTAATTGTAACCGTGGGTTTTGCTTAGGTTATAACTAAATTGCAAAACTTCATGAGTAAATTAGGCTAGAGGGACGTAGATCAGAGTTGAATTGGTGGATCTATGATTTCTCCCGCGTATTATTCTGAACAAAGGCTGTGCGTATGATCGCTTATTTTCTCCGATAGTGTATCTTTTACTTCAATGTTAGAGACTCAACTACAAAAAGAAAAAGCTTTGTCTTACTGTGGAGACTGACTACTTAAATGAAAAAGAGGAGACGTTTTTTTAGAAAAGCATGAAAATAAACCATTACTATTACATTCGTTAATTCTTTGTATGTTCCAACCCTAAATTATCAAAATATGTAGTCCATTTTTAAATCTGCAAATTAGTGCAATTTTTGTCTGATTCGACTACATGCTGTTTGATATTATTTTAAAACCAAAAAAACCGTTCAAATATGATAGAAACATTAATAGCTTAGATACCAACGAGTAGTAAACAATTGCGGAGTGAGATCATTTCTAGATAACTTTACTGGTTGTTAGTCCAGAAAGATCCGGTGACCAATATGAATCAATGCTAAAAATAGTCGAAAAGTTTGTTGATGGTACAGAATAATAAAACTGCACGAAATAGCAAATTCATTTTGTACTTAAAAGCTGTTTTATCATTCTGCACCGTCAATAAAACTTTCCGAATATCTAAAGCGACGGTATACCAAAGAGCAGATCGGAGATCTTAACAAAGTTATAAAGCTGAGAGGTAAGGTAAGAACTGCAAAGTTCCCTATTTCCTTTTTTATGAGTGACCTTGTAAAACACAGTTGGGTAAATAATTTCGTTGATTCCCTTTTCGGTTATTTTCTGATGAATTTATTGTACTCTGAGGAGTGTCAGACGGAAAAAGCTTTTAAGTACAAAATGAATTCGCTATTCCGTGCAGTTTTGCTAAAAATAGTATAGAAACAGTTAATTTAAAGCAGAAACACCAATTGTGCTACTGATCTGATCAAGCTTCTACTATTTCCAAAATATTCAGAGTTTTTTCAGGGATCGGTTAAAATTTGAGAATATATATAGTTTCTTACAGGGATTTAAAGGTAATACTAAAGGGTGATACCTTACCAAGTTTTAGGATTTTATCAAGTACTTATTCCCCTCGCTGTTTCATATTTATACTTTTGGAATTTGACTCGGGTACTAACACTACCTTAGTTAACATGCTCATCATGTAAAGTAGTGACTAACAAGTCCTTAAAGAGTCGCTATTAGATTTATTGATAACAGGTAAACAAGACAATTTGAAAACTTTTTTAAAAGGGTGTACAGGTCGAAAACAATACGCAACACTAGAAACTCGTATTACATTCTTAGTGTGACATAACACTTCAAGAGACAACTTTTGGAATGTAAACATTGAGGGGAACGCAAATGCCACGTCCAGATGTCCGAACATTAATCTGGAAGTAAAAAATCTTATAGATCCTTTCATCTATCTTCCAATTGCAATGAAATAACCAACATGATGTACTGCAGTGATTAGTTTTTAGCGTGTCAAAGGGAGAAACTTCAATACTGCAAATGTTTTTTCAGAGTAGCGTAGTAGCGCATTATTGAATTTTTTGCCAGCATTTTGTTCTAAATTTATGCTCAATACAATCTTAGCAAGTGTGAGGGGGCAGAATTACATCTGCTGATCTTTAATGGCTAAAAATAAAAAGCATGACAAAACTTTGAAACAGTTGTGCAATATTATTATCAGAGGTACAATTAAGAGTTCACCTTTCTTATGCTGGAAAAAATGTCTCCAAGAACATCTGCAAATATATAGTAACACCACAGTTTTGGTCTAAATTCATATTAACTGCGGCATAACGACGGAAGAAGCACCATGGCAACCCTTTGTATTTCAGTCTGCTAAACGTGTTAGAAAGTAGCTTAATCATATGCTCTCAGTAATTCAAATTCACAAAAATATTATTTTGGAGGTGGATATTACCCTCAACCCACTAAGTGATGACTAAGGCCTTCTACCCTTCATTTGCTTTGTTCCTCACTTTCTTAATACCTCCTGCGTGCGCAGCGTCCCTTACATGATTTTAAAACAGACAATACCTCCATGATTATTTAAGCTCTCACACTTTTAACAGAACTTACGAATATATGCAAATGAAGACATAAAAATAAGATATAAAAGCCTTAAAAATACAATTTTTCCCCTGAATGTACAATATTTGATGTACAGTACATTAATAATGACCCTGATCAGGATTACAAGAAAGACTTCTTTACCATTAGATTGTACAAATAACTTGCTTATTCTTGCGGTTCGTATTAACAAACGAGTATTTATGAAACATAATTGGCAAAACTAGGATGCAACTCATGACGATTACAGCCTTAAAGAGGCGTTTGAGAGTCAAAATTGACATCCTTGATATAGTGAAAAAAAGAAGGTGCGATGAAGTGAAAGCCTTGTGTGCATATCTGCCATTAGATAGACGTGCCCTAATACAGAGAAATGTAAGAAATTTGTGGCTTCGAAGTGTACCAAGAACAGACCTTGCTAATAAGTCAAGTTTGCAGATGTGCTTTTCAAACTAAGTTTAATTAAAATGTAGTGTGCATCGTCAGTGCCAATTTACCCCTACTAGTTCAGAATGTTCAAGTTACAATTATCTAGCTCCTAAGCTAAAATAAGGTCATCTCGCGCTAAGAGGTTATCACTGGTCTAGATTTAAGCATAGAAAAGTGAGGTAGTATAAGATGGAACTTATCAGAATCTTATTTGTTAGATACGATTTCTACCTGACTTTTTGTATTTAGTCAAACATAAACAGTTGGCTAGTTTAAGCTCTTGTTTGAACGTTTGTTGTGAATCAGCCGTCCCTATAGTTGTAATTAGCATTCGTACGCAGGAATGTAATACAGCAGCAACCTGGACATCATAAGCGCAGACATTGAAGTTTCCTTTGACGTCATTTCAACGCATAGTTTATTGATTCTGTACATAAATACAATCTTATTTATAAATCACCCTTCGTCATACACGCATTCAACGCGACTTCAACATAAAACTTTTGGTAGTGATTTTAGTCCTTTGAGGTCATTACGGAGACTTAACAGTCTATGCTGCCATTGCGTTGCAAAGTAGTGATAATAGGAGACCAACATATCTTTCTGTAAATCGGTGACCCTGACGTTAGAATGCTAATTACAACTATAAGGGGTGGCTGAGTCACCACAAGTTCCTCTACGGATAGAAACTTTTTCACTTGCGTTACTAAAAACACGACTTCTTATCTCTTTTGTATTGTGACTACAGGTTTTCTGTGTTTTTTTGCATTGCATGATTGATTTGAGAATCCAAACGTTAGGTTTCATGCTGTCACCGGTTAACTTTATTTTAGGATGAGATGTCCCTTACTGTTATTCCTATTGGATACACTTGACCAGTGATATTAATTCGCCGATGGACATTCAAGCTTCTAATTGGCATCGTAACCAAATCGTGACCATAGAGCGAGTAAGAGAGTACAGAGTAAATGCCCTATTGGTGAAGATACTTAAAAATATTTCTCGTCCTTTCAATGCTTTGTGTAGTAGTAGTAGAGCAGCAGGGTAAGATATAAAAAAGTAAATTAGGGAAATGACAAAAAGAAACCAACGAACTGACAGACAGCCAAGGAGACAAACACGAAGGCATGCTGAGGACATCCGTGGTTTTTATCATAGAAATTAAACAGGCAAATTGGCATTAGACAGTACACAGATGATTTTAAGCATCAAAGGGATTTACAATACCGTTCTAAGTGATGACATATACAATGAAATCAATCCTTGTAGATAATCTCTCGATTCTCAATTGTGGAAAGCCAGACGGTAGCTTTGCCTGCGTAATTCCAACGGTCCTTCTTTCCTTCGTTATGTTTTTAGCCCTATCTAGATTGACTTGCATTGAGATTTGCATGACTGGAGGAAGGGGACCAGCAGCCTCGAGGCTTTGTAAATTTCTAACAACTATTTAGATGTTGCTTGGTATGAAACCTAGAAGGTATATTGATTCATATTTCACCTACTTAGAAATAAGATTCTTTTTTGAAATTGGAGGGGTTGAAGTCATATAAAAGCAGGAACTTGACAAATACCTTATCACCAATCGAAAATCCAGTATTGGAAAAGCTTTTATTACGTAAACATAAAAAAGGCTGATTTTGTAGATTTAAAAGACACTATACATAGGCTCGAGTGCTAGGAGCAATTTTACATGCAATTTATCTGAAAAACAGATTTATTTTAGCTGTTTTTATCCAGAGACATTTTTATGATTTTTGTGTTCGAGTAATTATGACGTCATAACTATTAAATTTTTTGAAAAAAGTGTTTAAAGATCCTTTATTTATTTAAGGAAGAGTTAGAAAATTTGAAGTAATTGGATAAATTGTTCATGAAATATCGGGATAGGGGTAATTAATATTGGTATACTGTCTTTTAATGAACTTGAATTTTCAAATCCTATAGATATAGAATGCGTCCCTTGAAATCGATGTCTGCCTTTCGTAGCTACAAGGTACTTGAGCAACACGTTTAGATTCTAAATTGAGCCTTGGGGTTTTTTTTATCCCTGTTATAATTTAAATACTTAGATCACTTTATAATTTCTTATCTTTTCTCTTCCCCTCCTTCGTATTGCGCTTTCTGCTTCCCATTTTTATTTTGAGTCTCTTGCTAGTAGCATCGTTAATTTCCCCTACATTATAGATTATACAGTTCTATGGTGAAAACAAGTTAATGCACTATATCTATTGTATAAAATGTTGTATTGTATTCAGTGCACTTGCAATTTTAACCGTGGCATCTCAGGATTTGGCTTCGAGATTAGTCCTATTGCTGTAAAGACCTTGAATAAACCAATGTGAGAGGGAATTGGATATTGCTATAAAATTTCCCTGTTAGCTGTGCATTGACAGAATGACTTTTGTGTGATGTGTAACGTTTATTCATTAGGGTAGAATGTCTTATGACGATTGGTTTCTTGCTAGATATCATGTTTCTATCGTTTTTGACAGTGATTGAAACTGATGATCGTGCTTTTCTAAATAAAATGAGATTTCTGCATAGAAGAAAGCATCCGATGCCTAAGGCATTATTCCATTCAGGTATCATATTGGGATATTTTATAAATATTGTAGATCCTGGGTATCGAAATCTGATCTTCTCGCAATTTGTACTATCAAATGAAACATAAATCCTCTTATACCGCTTAGACATTCTTTCCTCTCATGTCAATCAATTTATTGAATCTGAAATTTAGCAATTCGTAAATAATACAATCGGACATTTACCAATATTGAATCTTGATATGAGAGAGTTTCTTTAACAACTGCATAATAACTATTATTTCTCATCTCTATCTAGCATTTGAATTCGCAAAGTGAATCAACATAGTGCCATTAAAGCTACACAAAATCTAGTCTCAGTTAATATAATATATATATGTATATATATATATATAATATATATAATATCTGTCTTAAAATAAACTAATCGAATTGAAATACATATAAAAAGGGTTTCTTTATTTCTGTGTTCTTTGTTTCGTGATCTTAAAATGTAACGTATTGTAAATTATACTTATAAATTTTCATTTGCTAAACTTTGAAATCTATTGCTACTGCTTCTATCCCCAAGCAATTATGCCCTTTCTGTCAATTGAAGAATTGCCCTAGCATCACTCAGAGATTGTGGTAAGTATGTAGCTCTGGAAATCATTGTTTGATTCCTTTCATTTTCACAGTTACATGGTGACCGAGACAGGATGGCCAAGAAACGTAGCCAGGGAAAAGATGCCAACTCTTTGCAGTAATAACAGTTATAGATTTTGAGGACAAGGTATATCTGCAAAAGTTGTATGAAGTATTATGAATTTTTGACAGAATCCGCTTTTGTTTCCAGGTGGTGTCCTAAATCGAAAACCTGTGGCGAGTGACATTAAAACTAAGCAAAATGTAAAATGTAGCATGCTTACAATTATACTTAGTTTTACTAAGGTCAAACTGCACGAGTTATCCCAAACAGATGCTATGTCATTGTAATTGAATATAACTAAAAGTAAGAATAAAAGAATTGCTAATTGAAAAATGCATCATCAGGAAGCAATATTTTAAAATCTATTGCTTCTTCTACTCCATCTTCTGGACAAATTAAGACATTTGTTCCAAGTTTATCAAAATATTCCCTCTTTCTCGTAAAACAACATCCACAGAAGACCTTGTTCCATTACTTACGTAATAGGTATCTCATGATACTATTAACCAAGAAGGTCTGAATTTCAAATTGCATACATTCAGTTCCAACTCCTCACCTTCCCTTTATTATAGTATATCCGAAATTGAGAAATTTTCGTCATATGTTTGGCCATTTAATTGACACAGAGTTGGTTCGTTTTTTAACTACATGCTCATTGACTATGGGTCATAAATGTTTTTCACTTACTTCATTACTGCCAATAAGAAAGGACCGAAGGCAATGGCGGAAGGGAAAGACCACTTCTTTTCTTATATCAATACTTTCAGCTTATGACATATTCATATAGATGTCGCACAACCATATTCTACATCGATTGACTTAGTAATCAAAGCTTTTTGCGGCCTTTTGAACTTTGGATTATGTATTGGCTACAAGATAAACTGCTCGGCTGTTTACACAGTGCGAAAGTATCAATGTGCGAAAATTCACTTCCATACTTCTTTTCTGCACTTGTATTCCCAACAGGTATTATTCCTTCTCATTCAACAATATTTTCATTCTTCGTTTGATCTTCTTGATCTCCTTGAACTCTATCCGTATTGGAGTGGGGGTGGGGATGTTGGGGGGCTGAATAGATCCCAGAAAATATTAGCGTGACGATGTACCCGAAACATCGAGAATGGGTGATATGTTTGCTTACTTTTCTCTCTATTTCTTTTTCTAATATTTTTGTGGCTTCTTTTGGTTTTTGTTTGATTATTTCTGGTGCCTCATATTATCTATAGTTATAGTGCAAATAATTAGATCACAGAAATTTTATAATCTATTGCATAAACATTGCATAAGTAATGAATCAGTTACTTAGTTCCATTTGGCATCTGCTAGCATTATTTGCAATACATACCGAGGGCAATGATATGAGCTCTTTGTGGTGATGGAAGGTGTGAATTATATCTAGATTCCATGATTAATAACTAGATAAATATAATAAATATAATAAAAAAACACAAAAATAGATGAAGATGATAATGAATGTGATAGTGTTACCGGGGAATAAGTTAGATGCTTCAAAGTCAAATTTGGCTTAACTGTTTCTAGTAGTTTCTCTATCTAACTAAGAGAGTAGGAATATTGATGTATATGAAACGGAATTAGTTTCCATAGAATTGAGGACCATTTGTCCAAAATGCCCTGTCAGGAATTTACGACATTTTCTAGATATTTATGGCCCTACTTATGAACATTTTTGATGCCCATCTTTATGGCACTATGCAGTTAATGTCTCAATATAAAGTCTCCCTTTTATGTTGACAGAAGGTCTTTTCTGTACTAATTAGGTTTGCTTTAGGAAAAGATTAATAGGATATTTGGGTGCAGAACTGATCACCAACCCAGTCACGGGTTCGACTCCCATTGGTGGCATACTTCTCTATTTTCATAGTGTCTATTCAAATCCTTGTTCTAGGAAAAACACTTTGCAAGTTTCCATTGGATTTTGATAGCACGATGGGCCGGATGCTACGGTCAGGGCACATGGTGCGGAGAGACTGATCTCCGAAATTGTCTACAGCTGGATATCGATCTTCACCAGTGGAGTATGAGGAGTTAACTTAGCAACCAAAAATAAAATGTGTTATTAGTGGCGCTCACCTAGCTCAGTAGATAGAGCACACGCCGTGATTGCATGGGTCACGGGTTCAAATCCCGTGGGTAACATGCTTTTCTATTTCTATACTATCTTTTCAAAACAGGTTTTTATACCAATTCCACTATTGTACTATTGCAATGATTCCTCTAGCTCGACATGGATTGACTCCAGACCTGTCAGGCGGTACAAGATCGTAGACTCACTTATAGCCGTAGCCACATATCATTCATGTATATTCAGCACCGTGTGGAAAGTATCATGCATGTACTTGCCGGTAACAAACCAACAGCTTTCTTAAAAACCAACATCTATGCTACCATTTTGGAGTTCAAGAGTTAATACTTTGCCAAAAGTGATGAGATAATCTTAAAAGCTGCAAGTGTAAAATGTACATAATCTTTCCTATTAACTGACAATATCAGATGTCCATTGTTCTGCCACAGCCACACTTTTCAACTCCTTTCCTGATCAATCGCTCTTGAGAGTTAGCAATGAAGTGAATCACGTATCTATAGTCATTCTTTCATTACTGAGCAGTGACATAATTTTAGAATTTACTTGTCTTCCGTCTGAGCTGTGCTGAAAATACGTTAAAGCTGAATTATAACAGACTAACTAAAAAATGATAATAACCTAAAAAAAACCAGAGAAATTGGCGGTTACTGTTTTATGACGTCACTAAAGTATCTGACATTAATCATAAAATCGATAACAAAAGAAAACGACCGAGGGCAAAATACGTCTCTTGCCGAGTTTTACAAATGTCCTTTTAAAAGCCTGTAGGAGGTCCCACAATGAAAATAATCAATCCAAACAGATGCATATTTAGTATGTGTGTTTGATAGGACGTAACATGTGTATCCTCCTATGACAATGGGTACCACACAAAGAAGAAACCAGCTAGATGTTTTTAAATTCTTGTACAATGAAATGTTCCTGAATTTGATTGTGTGGCATTATCACGCTTATTGTTTTACAAGCCAAAACAGTTTTTCTTTATTAAAAGGAAAAGATTCGATTTTGGGATATCGTCAGAAGTTTTTCTCCTAAAAGGTCTAAAATGGTAAATTCACTCACTTATCAATATTTTTCTAAAATTTTCAAAACTACAAAAAGGATAGAACATTCATTCCTCAGAACATGTGCTCCCTCATATTTTGTGGATGATAAATCAATTCAAATCCTAACTTGTACTTTCCAACTATAAATACAAAAGTGGTTACGGCATAAGGGAACCTTCTAGTGGCCGCATAAAAAAATTATGAGAAAGTAGTGACCGAAAGGAAAACCAAAGTTGACATCAATTCATTCACTTATATCCAATTGTAGTATCTATTAAAGACATTAAAGTTAAACAAAGCAGTTTTCACGGAATTTAAACTATTCAAAATAGACCTTAATGCACAGGGTTGAATGTTGGATGAACCGTGACTGAACTGTTCCTACTTTATTAATGTCTTAGGTTTAGTGTGAATAAGATAGCACGAAGAGGAGGGGAAGGGGTTATTACAACAAAAGAAAAAAATTTTGCCGGAGAAGATAAGGAATCAGCTATAACAAAAGATAAAGGCAAAAATCTTACATACTAGGATTATACCTAAACAATATACGATGGTTAAGTGACAATTAAGCACAACCTTAGTTTAATAACGAAAGGAAAATTTATAACTTTCTCCGTTATTCCAAATGCCAAATCTAAACTTAAAAGTGAAACTAACAATATCAGACTGTGGAAAGTTTTTCGGCAATATTATTCTAACTTTAAGCAACAATGTAGATGTTTGCTCGAAAGGTGCATAATGCATAGTAGGGATACAATAATTGGAAAATTGTATATAATTTAATCGTTAGAATGCTAAATTTTCCCCTGCAATTCAACTAGTTAAAGTACGTTACGTAGTGACTATAAACACCTCGGTAAAAAAAAATTAGCATAACGAGAATGATCAGTAAAGAACTTTGAGCTCATGAATAACACTGCTCCAACATGTGAATTACACGGGAAGAGAAGAGAGGCTTCCACTGTCCAATCTAAGATAGGCTTTAAAGGCAAAAAAGGAAGCTTGGAATGTTTAGGAACATAAGCTTTGCTTGGTACACTTTTCTTGCTCTACATCTTTCTTGTTACTCAAAACGCGTGGTATTACATACTGGTACTAATGATTTTCTATGAGAATCAATTACATAGAAAGAAATCGACGTTTATTGAACAGACAGACCTGATACTTTTCAGCCGTCTTAAATGTTAACCAATAAATTTCCATCAAAACTAATCACTTTTTATGCTTACCTTACCGTCATTTGTGCATACAAACATAATTTAAGAAACACCAATCGTACCACGTACCGATACGTACCAACGAGTGACACTTAAGACACATTGTTAAACATAGGCAAAATATTTGACATATAAATCACAAGTTCTTAACATCTTTGAGGCTTTTGGATTGAATTAACTACTACAACTCGTAGACAAGAAAAAAATTTCCTTTCGTAAATTTTATCTATGTTTTAAGATTGTCTAGTATTCAGAATGTATTAAATACTACAGGATAGAACTTTATAGTCTTCAGGGCATACGTACTCCTAGGATTTCTTAGAGGGTTTTTGTAGATGTTAACGAATCAACAGTCGGACTTTTCTGTAAGTACAAGGAAGACATCATTTTGACATCAAACCGCAAAGCTAGCCGGTTAACTTTTCCCTGCGGAGTTCTAACATGATTTAAATAAGCTCCTTCAAATGGAAGCGAGCGACAGAGACTTGACTCCATGTCTTCAAATTTGCTCTCAGCTAATTCAAACAAAATACCTGAAATTGTTAAGCTTACAGGAAATTCGCATGAAAATCGGCAGTTCTAAATTTTCCTTAGTTTGCATTTGCAGAACGGATTTGAATTGAAATGGATGTCACTTTGATACCTAGTATGGCAGGTTGCTTTGAAACAAATAAGGTTATGTTTTATGTTCCATGGGAGACATTTTACAGGGGATCAGCCGTAAGTATTAAAATTAAAACTAAGACTAGAAGGCTTGGTTTTACGGACTGCTTTAAAACAGGTTGTCACCGATGGTAATTCTAAAAAAATGAAATAATTTTATAAAATTGATTTGTATGGATTTTTTTGAATAGAATTTTCATATCACTCTGATAGTTGCGTGAAGTAAAAAGGTTAGAAATTGAAAAAATTTTAATGATTAAACTGAGACAAACTTCGATTTGACAAATAGCTTCCTTCAAAAAAACTCATTCCAAATATTACCTAAACAAGAGAAGGCATTTCAATTAATTTTAATTTCAACCTTATGTTAGGAAAAATCAATTTAAAAGCATTACTTGCATGCAACAAGCAAGCTATAACGTTTAAACGAAATTTTCTGATACAGTAGTCATTAAGTACATAAGTAAGTTTCGTTGACAGTGGCTCTCTTCAAAGATGGACAGTGTTGCCAAAAGATATGTAAAGAACCTTGTATTTGTCTTCAACTATACAAGCAATGTCATTCAAATAACCCTTTGTCTATTCCTTGAATATTGGCTGCTATAAATCTCTTCTGAATCAGACATATAAAATTTCTTCACTCTTCAGAAAGACTTCAATCAAAAAATGTGTTTAGTCTTGTCACTTGAAAGCTCTCGAATATAACGAACACCAAATTTGTTAAAGACCATGCACTTTCTATCTGACGTCGTTCAAAACGTTTTCACTGCAATTACACAACAGTTTAAAAAACGTTGTAACTAATATCCCTTCATATGTTTAGCACTATTGGTAAGTAGCAGCAGTGAATCAGTAAATTAAATAGACGAAAACTTTATTACTGAAAGAGCACATGAAAGCTCAAGTCTTGAAATCACAGTGTTGTAATTATTAGTGCAGTTCCTACAGTAAGAAATAATTTATATGTAAAATAACAACTCATTTTTAACAAAGTCTAGAGTAGTTTAAGTTGAAAATGATTTTACAATTTAATCGTATTGATCATTTTTAATAATCATATGTGATATAAAAAGAAGCTGACATGATACATTTCTATCTGGTAGACCACAAAAATGTTATAAGATATATTAGATCTTGAAAAATATCTTGAACTTACCAACCTTCATCATTATTTTGCAAGATGCCTTGATACAGGAAGAGAAGCTAGCTCAATTGTCACAGAAGGATCACAGTGATGATACACCCGTGATGAACAAATGGGGCTCCTTGCCTTTCTTCTCAACAGAACAAATTTAGAAAGAAGATAGTTTATTTAATTTCACGACCCCTGTTACAGGGAAAAAACCATATCTAGCCAGCTGCTGAAAGTTTATGTGCAAAAACGAGTAAGTCGTCTTTCTTCACAGATAAGTTAGCAGAATGTAATACAGATTAGAAGATCTAATCCCATGTCGCGGTTCATGTTGCTACGATACAACAGATGAGAAGTTCAAAGTCGCCTAGTCAATCTCAGAGCTGAAGGAAGCCGTAGAGAAGAGAGTTGTCATCAACGCTTGATAGTTTGGTATTATAAGACAATACTACATGCCAATATTACAAGCCGAAAATGCAGTATATTGGGTTTTAAACTTGGCAGAAATTCAAACTAAAGCGAAAAAAAGAGTACGGTCAGTACATAGACCATCCTTGCGGTGCCAGATTCTATTGCAAGTGTTTTCATCACTTTAATCAAGATAAAATAACAATATAAGTGCCTGAAATGCTTATCAAAGGGGGCAATTTGTTGTTATTAAAACAGAATGTTGGTAAGCTGCTCTCTAGTTTTAAAAAACCCACCTATATAATGCAAAAAGTGAGGGCGTAGTGCCATGTTGAAAGCATAAGACAGACTTTTCTTTCAGTTCTCATGTGACCTTACCGCTTTAAACACCAGTCTTTATTTATTGAAGCAGACAGACGGTTCCTACGCTTTCAAAACAATATTTAGTTTAAGTCAAAAATCCTACCACTTCTTTTTCTCTCATACTCGAAAAACAATGCAGAAATGAAGAATAATTACTTCTGTTACTCTGCATAACTTAACTCAGCATTAATCCCTTTGCAAAGGTTTTTTGACAATCAAATGGTTTTTATGAAAGACTACAAGCATTAAGCCACCGTATATTATGGATTAGTATAAAATTGCATAGAACATTCCGGAATTGTCACATTAATAATTGATTTGCATATCATTTCAAATTCTATTGGTCGATCGTGCCAACCAATACATAACCCTATATCATCTCCGTTGCAGCGCCGTATCACACGTTTGAAATAGAATTAAAAGCACTGCTGAGTTTTAGTACAATACCATTATTTTTAGCAGCCTCTTCTTTTCCTTTGTTTTGAGTCTGTTCTCGAGTTAGTAGTACAAACATGAAAATGAATTTTCTCCTTCGCTACTTTGGTCTTTGGCCTCGTCTATGGTCACTAGTATTAATTTTCTACCTTTTTATATCATGCCCATTTGTCTCGTTATCAATAGTCAACGTTTCATCATGGAGCTTCATGTTTCGCGCCTTCTCTCTTGCAATTCATTATTTATAATGTTAATATCATCGAGGTCTGACTTGTGATTAGTTGTTTAGCAGTTTATGTGATAGTTGCAGATATTTTTTCTTTAACCATTAGCATCATTCTTTTAAGCCATCCCTGGTATTGTGCCCAACAGTCTTATAAATGTTACCCTTTACCAGGTCTTGTGCAACAAATGTCACATTAAATCCCTAACACTTCCTCGTTGCTTCAAGGAGCGTCTTCATCTATCCTCGTTCGATTCTTCATGGGCATTGTTTCATCCATTGATGAGATTTCATCTGAGTGCATCGCCATACAAGGTAAATTTTCTCTTACCTCTTTGTTTCACTTGCCAAGAAGCACCATATGCAAGACCTGGACGACAGACCCTTGTTACTCCTTCAAGAAACTCTAACTCATAAATTTTTGGTACCATCTCACGACTCGTAAACATTAACCTAGATTGAGCAGACACACACTTCTTGACCTCACTATACCTTTCAGTATTCTGCGTGTAAAGATGGCACCATCAGCACTATATCCTGAGGAACTCAAGTATCTTTTCTTTTGTATCATCTCATCATCATATCTTTTTTTTCTGTTATGCCTAATCAATTCCTCCAAGCAGTGGAAATTTGTACACTTTCACGCAACTTCTTTTAAGCAAGAAATAGGAACTGTTATTTCTGCTTAATGTCACTTACTTCCCCGATCTGCAGCTACTCTCCTCTCGCTCAACCATCCAAGGCCACGACTTTTTAGGTCACATTCGATAGTTTAACATGTTTCACAAGACTTTCCACCTCCTCTGACCTTGCTGTGGCTGCAAACTGAGAGCCCTTGCCGCACTTTTAGCTGGGTTCAAACGTATCAAGTGGCCGGGCCACCTCAGCGGTAGCTCCTAATAAATCTTTGATGTAGGCTTCATACCACATTTAGCAAGCACCGCGTCATTTGCTACCCTGTCTCTGTAGCTTATCTTCATAATACCGGCCCTATGCAAGCAATATATTGTACTTTACTAAACCTGCTTCAAAGATGCTGCGTTTTTTGATTAGCGTTCACAATTTTGTTGATTCCCTATCGTAGCTTGTATGATTTGAAAACGTTTTATAAAACTTTATTGGTAGAAAACTTGTCTGAGCAAATCAATAATACGATACTTACATATACGGTGCAAATAGAGTCTTTTGGTCCTAAATAAGATCTAGTTGAAGATGTTACTTTTAACCGCAAGGAATTTGTAGGCCTCAGTAAATTATGCAATATGAAATAATTATTCTATTCTATTATATAAAATCACTGAATGTTCTTATCAGGTCTAAGCAACAGTATCGGAATAAGGGAGAATGCATTACGCAGGTTTAAGTCATATCCATTCAACCGATTTGACCTAAGGTAAGATTTCCTATAACTTCAGTTAGCCCAGGGCGTTCCTCAAGGGTCGTTATTAGTACCATTGCTTTTCACAATATATGAAAGGAAACCTTGTGACACTATTAAAGGTCACTTACCACAACGTCATACGTACACAGATGATACGCAGCTTTATATTACATTTAATCCATTTAACAATTAAGAGACAGTTTAAGCAATGAAAATTTACATTTGGGCTTTAACAACATGGGCAGTCAGTGGTAAATGTACGTTCAATGGCAATAAGTCAAAATTTTCGGTAATTAAAAAAAGACAGCAGTGTCGAGAGTCCATGTGAGCTCTCTTTGCTCTGGGGACTTTAATATTTCTTCAGTAAAATAAATACATTTTATTTTGCGTAATATAAATGTCAAAACATTATGTTATTAGATTATCACTTTCACTTGTTATTTTCCTGTATCTGATCGGAAGGGGTGCTTTCAAAGACCCCTAAAAGACTTTTGGTCCCTAAGTCTTACAGACTTTACAATTACTGGCTTTGAATTTTGAATTATTAGTAACTAAAAAGCAGTAACTCGATAATCAAATTGTAGCCGGATCTTCTCAAAATTTGCATTCAAAAAAAGCAGTGTGGCAAAAATAATAACCCAAAACACAACCAGAAACTACTATTTCCATTTTCAAATTTCCCATAAGAGTAAAAATATCTTACATTTAGAGCCAAATAATGCAACAATCTTTTAGATTATAATTCACGTGTTTGAGGAAAGTACTTTTCAAACATAAATGTGGAAGAAACGACGCTTTAATGCAAAATTGAAAATTAGATATTTCAACTAATATATAATGTTGACCGATGTGAAATGATCAATGTGCTATGCCAAAAGGCCCATATCTAATACAAATTAGCACTTCAGTGTAAAATTTGTACTATTTTAGACGCAAATAGTAGTACTAATGGCAAGCCAAAGCCTTTCCGAAAGCTTCAACAGATACACGCGAGGAAAATTAGTTATGGAAAAGACTATCTCCGACTTTTTCCTACGCAGTCTATTGTCCCAAAAATGTGTTTCGCCTTTGAAAGAAAGTACACTACAAACTCTGTAAAACTATGCTTAAGGTTGTGGTATCCTACAAGTTTGCAAAGGAGCTAGCTACTGACAGTAAGAGGAACATGACACAAATGTTCAGTCTTACAATCCGTTGAGGTATCCAGTTAGTCAGGAAAAGGACATCATCTTACTTGTCCCTACCAGTTTTGCGGTTGACTCTGGGTCCAGATACCACATTATCTGACCAGCACTCTTTGTGCGAGTGTCATGCACCGTACCTAATAACCACTCCCAACATGTATACATTGCTCTTGTGTAGCGGTTGTGAGAGTAGGGTTTCTTGCATTGAATCACAGTAATGAGTCAATTGACAAGCAGACTTTGACACCTTGAATTTACTTGAAATGATTGATGAATATTTGCAATATAACGAAAGTATGCTCTCAACAACTCCTCATATAACATCTGCGATGAAAACGCACTATTGAGTAAAAGATTACTTAACGACGGATTATGGCTTTTCAGGTGAAGTTAGGAGTACACCAATCGAAAAAAAAGTATTCCAAACAAACTTTACATTCTTGGTAGAATTGGTAGACCTCTCTCTTATGTCTTCAATCTAGTTATAGAGTTCCAGTCCAACCCCCCCCCCCCCTCACAGTTATTATTAACTGCTACCGCACTCATTTTCCTTTTGAAATTACTAAATAAAGATAAAAGAAATATGCACTCAACGGTCCTATTTATACCCCATCTGGCGTTCGCCCTACCCATTAATACCCAACCTGTTTTAGATTGTTTAACTACCACCTTTGCGTTAGACTTGTAGCATTTGTACTTACTAATATTAGTATCAGTTCTCCTATTATTTATATTCTTTAAAACTTGGTTACTATTAATAAAAAACCCCCAACATTTTAGTTGATAGTCCTTGCAGTTTTCTTCATACTTGATGAACGAATTGTCAAGCCATATTCCTATGTTTGTATGTTCGGATTGTATAAGCAGACGCTTCCTGAATGATTGTAAGTTCGCATTGTATAGAAAACACCGTGAACTTTAGCAGAGTCAATACAAACTCGTAAATTTTGTTAATATAGATTGTTCTTGTATCATCATAGGGCAAAGAAATGTTTGCTTAATGTCCTAAAACAAGGAAAACTGCTATTAGTACCTGATCTAAGTACACATACCTCAGTATTAATTTTGTCAGATAATAACCAGAACAGATTATTAAGTGACATTTTGCAATATTCACAGTGTTTGTTTGAATTCTATAATCATACATTTTACATAGGTTCAATATGGTGGACAGCAGTCCTCACCACTCAAGTAAATATTTACATGAGCCGACTCTAAGCTAAGACGTTGTGTTGAAGTACGAAACAGAAATAATGAACTGACAATTTATGAATGAAAGTTAAACAAATGTAAAATTATCTGCATTTTAGAAAATACTGAAAAACTTGCAACGAAAGAAACTTTCATTAGTAATTAGAGCTAAACATATGTACTTTGTGCAGTTGGCCTCAAACAACAATGGAATCTTACGACCAAAGCGTGTAGCGTAGGGTTTTTTAGTTTATTTGAAAAGGAATGATGGCGTATAGTACCCATGTTTATCAAAAACACTATTATAGAATAGCAATCATAGAAGTGACCTCACAAATGACACAAAAAACGTGTTATTTCTGTCGACATGTGATTATGGTTTTTAAGCAATCTTCATCGGCCTCACCATATAGAAGATCTCAAGCAATAAAATGCTTTGAGATTCAGACCCGATATTCTCCTCAAGGAAAATTACTGATAACACGGTTTAGTAGCTTGTGTACCGATTAATCTACTAAAGCAGTATCCGATTTAGATGGAATACTCTGCACGAAGGATAATGGTTATACAACCTTTCTAAAGAATATGCAAAAGATAAATAAATGCTTCTCATTATAAAAAAATTATTCTCTTCAACAAATAGTTATTGTTGATACAACACAGAGGGATTAACTTTCAGTAGGAATCCCGTCT
>JAAAKL020000995.1:0-34206 GCA_010016065.2 Carybdea cf. marsupialis auct. non (Linnaeus, 1758) | reverse complement strand
TTTCGGTTATTTTCTGACGAATTGTACTCTGAGGAGTGTCAGACGAAAAAAGCTTTTTAGTACAAAATGAATTCGCTTTTTCGTGCAGTTTTATTATTCTGTATCATCAACAAACTTTTTAAAGCCTAATAATGATAATAATAATAAAAATAATAATATATTTTTAAACTTCAATGCCATTTATTTGTTTATTCTACTGATAACATTCTCACTGTTGTCGCCCGGCAAGCTCACTGGGGACAGCGAGATTTCTAGGTGGATTTACGTAGAAATAACAACAACTATCACAACAGAAGAAAAAGTAATAAGAATTACGAACATGAAAAAAGAACGCCTACATTTTAAAAATAGTGTAAAGTCACTGGGTCAATCCAATGCTTATTTCTTCTACAAAATAGATAATATGATGAGCGTAAGGCCACTTATGTTAATTTTCTTAATATACGGTTGCTGTCCAGTTCGTATTCCTTTAAAAATGTTTCAAATCCGACTAAATCGGCTGAGTAAGATGATAATGATAATTTTTTGAAAATTAATGATGATGATAATAAGAAGAAGAAGAAGAAGGATACTTAGAAAAGTGTTGCAAATGTAGGCTGGAAAGAAATTCTCTTGGCCCTTGGCTGCTAGTTGTGGCCCACCCAAGAGGAATATTTCGGCATCAAGAACAACCTGTACGAAAGCTCTTAGAATGTAATAATCATAATATTTTGAAACTTATTAATAATAATAATAATAATAATAATGATAATAGTTATATAGCACTTATCACAAATTGTCACTAAGCGCTTTACAGTAAGTAAATGTTAAATGTAGTATTCCCTATTTTATTAAAGTATTTATTAAACAAATACGTTTTAAGGCTACGTTTAACATTCTGCACAGCTGTTGCATTCCTGAATTGACTTGGTAGCGAGTTCCAAAGGATTGGTGCGGGAACGCTTAAAGCTCTATCTCAATAGGTTCTTGTACGAGATTTAGGTACATTTCATCGACGAGTACCTGAAGAACGGAGGGCTCTCTGAGGTGTATACTGTGATAACAAATTTCTGATATACTTTGGTGAGAGATGAGTAATTGCTTTATAAGTCAACTCAATAAAACTCCGGAAATTCAAAATTTCATTCAAATTGTACAGTTATTTTTATTTCCACTGAGACTTGTGATCATGTAATTCAAATTTATCAAGGAGAGACATATGAGATATGCATTTTTTTGTCTGATCTTTGTGCTTTGCGTATAGCAGAATCTTCAAAATATTTTTTAGAATGTGCATGCTCATCTTTTTCAGAGTTGGAAAAGGCTCTTCACCTTCTGTCTAGGTTGAGTTCATTCTCAAATGGTGGAAATTTTGACCTGCTTTTATCTAAGCTGGAAAGTAAAGTGAATAATTATTGCCGATGGCAGTCGTATGGACAGCACTTTATGATTGTAAGAAATATATGTGGCACCTTTGTTTGTTCATTAGGCCCCCCTAACTAGTAATAATCTGTTTACACAGATACGTACCAAATGTTTCCGTACCAGAACTGGCACTGCTTAGTTTTCTGTTTGCGCGGGACCTAGTTGATCTGCACCATTGAACTCTATATGTACTTTTATATAGAGTTCAATGATCTGCACTCGTTCTGGGCTATAATCCGTTCCAGTTTGGGATTCGCTCCGCGGATCCGCTTTGAAAGTGAATGTGTTTTGATACGACCTAGTGTATGTACTTCTGGTCCAAACCATTTCTGGTGCTAAGCATTTATGTTCCGTACCAGAGCTTGATTGGTTTACCGGACATGATCTCCATTTATGATACATTTTCATACCAATACCGATTATTATCGACACCAATTGTTCATAGTTCAACGTTACATCTTAATGCAGCTCACCCTCCAATAGAATGAAATGTTGCTTTGCCTAATACAAACCAGTTAAGAAAGCATTCTAACTAAGAAGCAAGCAAAATCAGCTTTAAGGTAGGTTGTTGCTGTATGCCATGCCCACGGCGCATGCCCCGTGAGCATGGCATACAGCAACAACAATTTTAACTGATATATATACCATGTATATACCATGTATATACCATGTATGTATAAATGTTTGCATAGTTGTATATTGTATGCCAACAAGTACCATTGATACCTTTGCAAGGATGCCTGGTACAACCATTTCACTGCCTCTTACATAAAGTACAACGTAAAGTGTATTGTTTAAGCCTCGAAACCGTACAGCAGAGACAGTTTAAAATGTAAGTGATGCATTACCGAATCACATACAGTTATAGCCCCTTACCTTCTGAAGACCAATGCTTTGCGCTCATTACTTCCCTTGAATTTCATAAACGCTATCGATTTAGTTTTATCTTCTCCAAAGTACGAACTTTACTTATTATTGATAGGTAAGTCACATAAGGAATTTAGGTCTCTCTTTAGAGACGTTTTCTATTTTTCCTGGTCCTTGTGAACATAGAGAATGAAAAGCCATCAACATAGCACATGAGTAGGCTACAATTGTCTGCTTGTTGCATCCCATTTCCTGACAACAGAAAAATTATTGGGCCTTAGGTCAATCCTACAGAAGCACTAGATGACTGTTTGGAGGTAAGAAGAACTTTGTAGGGACGCAATATCCAAACAATAGACATCCCAAATTTCTCTCTCTCTCTCTCGCTGGTAAGGGATTGTAGCTTAGTGGCAAAACATCGTTGTGGTGTAACTACAGAGATCGTGGGTTCAACTTTTCAGTATTAACGCCAAAATCTGTTTATTTATATGGAATCTAAACGAAGACCCGTCGATTGAATAGTGGAAAATCCTACCATTACAATAACGAATTAGAGGGCAATTGATACAGTCTTAAAATTAACATATGATCCAAAAAGACGGTACTAACATATCTACATCCATCAAGTATCAATCATGACTTCAACACGTTATATGATTCTTTAGATGATTGTGAAAAGGGAGAAATCATCCTTAAATGGGCGGTCTTTCGCTAAAAGCTCACCATATGCTTGCCGATCGTGACATAAACCTACAAACCTCTCTCCCACTCTACAAGTCCTAAGTCCTAAGAAATTACTGGCATCATAATGAACCCAATGCCCAGTCACACTGCGTATCATGTCGCCTCATCTTGCTCCCGGAGGAAATCCCTGCCTGGAAAAGAGACTGGAAAGTTCACAAAGGAAATCCCAATAGCTTCGTTTTTAATACGAGGCAATCTCATTTCGGCCACATCACTCGCACGACAGATCTGACGCGAAGAGGCAATTCGTGCACACTGTTGTCTTCTGAGGACTGTATGAACAGAAAGTAGTGTTTCTTGCGCCCCGTCTTCTCCTCTTGTTTGGTTGTTAACTGGCACTCAAGATGGTCGAAAGTGGAAGTGTCAATGAAAGTACCAAGCCACTGGTTTTCAGTGATGGGGTTACAAAGGAAGATATTCGTCAGAAGATGTGGGAGTACATTGAAAAGCTCGATCTTGCAGATGTCCCCAGACCAGTGTACAACAGAATCCCCAACTTCAAAGATAGAAATGCGGCAGCAGAGCACTTGTCGTCTCTTGAATTTTTCCAGAAGGCACACACTGTGAAGATAAACCCCGATAAGCCACAAGAATGGGCTCGTTTTCTTTCACTAGAGGCAAAGAAAGACCTTCTTGTACCGACGCCTAGGCTTCGAGGTGGCCTATTCAATCGTATCATTCCGACGGGCAGTGATAAAGAAACCCTGAAGATTTGTGCCACAACACAAGGTATACGAAAGTTCAGCAAGCCTGTTGGCCTAGATGCTAAGGTTCAAGTTGACATGATCGTCTCGGGTTCAGTTGCTGTATCTAAACGAGGTGAGTACGCGTATTGCAGGCCATTCAATTGTTCGTTTGTGTCCAATGTGCCATGCTCCGGTGACATGTGTTGCTTCTGCAACTGAGGAGGACCTCGTGTCGACTCGTTACTGTGGTAGAGGTCCTGGAAAACTTTCCTGGTGTCGGATTTCATTCAAAACCTGAGTTTTGTATTTGTAAAAAACCATTTAATCGCGATGGAGCCCTCCCCGTTACAGCTTCGTTAAACTGTATTTGTTTAAACCGCAACTGCGGGAAGGCTTGGATAACCTTTTTCAGTTGAGCATTAAGTATCGCGGCGGTAGACAAGAAGTACATTGAGGTAAAATGAAACGGAGGACCCAGGATACGCATTTTTTATCAAAATGACAGACTTTCTACGAGATTAAATAGCCATAAGGCAATTATCTTGATTACCATTTACTTATATTGTGTTTGATGTAGCCACAAACGATTATTTACGTAGTGCAAACATGTGGTTCAATGATCGATACACGCAATTTTATGTCGAGCAAAGAACTCTGTTCCACAAAGCTCTGTTCCACAAGACTAACCTATTTTTATCATGAGGCAGGGTAAAACTTATGATGTTTTTCTTTTCTTTTTATCAAAGTAATATTTGCTCGACAACTTTGGCATATTTCGTAGGTGATGGTTGTTGAGCGTTCTGTATGTGCATTACCTCTTGACTTACGCATTCGTTATCAGTAGGAAAGAGAGCTGTCAAATAGTAATTTGATGTATAATAGGTTTAAATGAACATCACTTTCTGTTTTTCAACTGGTTGATTAGGGAACTGAGCAAGGACACTTAAAAGTTTTGACCAGTATGTTTCTTTATAAGTGATTTCTGTGGTACAGTAGCTGAATGGCCCAACCTTGGCTGCAAAGCGTAAGGGAAAGGAAACCTGAGGATAATTGATAGTCCAGCTACCACATTTTGAGCATACTCTGTCGCAGTCAGTAGTTTTTTGAATGCCAGACAGTATTATAAGACAATACTGACGCAAACCCTTGCTTTTTATAGTTCAAGGATATATTAACAGATCAGTGTCTTGTGAAGAACAACTTCTCACAGGCCAGCCATAATTTTACAATGCTCACTTGATTATCCGAGCTGGTAAAACATCAGAATTTGCAAAGAAATTCTGATGACACAAATAAACCAGATAATCCAAAGTAAAGGAGGACATTCCTTTGGCCACATGTTATATACAACTTCATTTTTCTAACTTAAAATATTATACTGCCATGCTCACTCTCCACATATCACATGCCATGTTCATTCATTTGACGAGGATCAGTTCAGATAGACAGCCTGACTGCAGTATGGTAAGATGATGCAGGTTCAGTAAATTGAGAACTCACTGCATGTGACAAATTTGTATTATGATCTGCCTTCCTCCAAGTGTTGATTGCCCATCCCTCCACGTCATGCCACCAAGTAAACCACACCATGCATGAGACTGTTTTATGTTTACATAATACTGATAAACCATTACAGGGGAAAAGACAAACTAAGAGAAGCATTACACTACTGCACTGTGTATTATAACATGGTTCAATCTTAAACTTTTTTAAACCGATACCACTTCCTTGCAGCCTATCTTGCCAACCTTTTTCTAATAGTGGAAAATATACTTTCTAGTTTATGGAGAGCAACCATCAATACATAAATTAATCAGTTAAATTCAAGAGTTAAGATTAGCCGAGATGAAGATAATATCTGAGGTAAAAGACTGATACAGGGAGCCCAGAAAGTATGGTAGTTGTGCTCAATGTAAGTCAGGAAGTTTATATTCATAATTGGTGGAAGTGGTAAAGGTATACAGTAGTTACAATTAAATAGGGTAGGTCTACCAGAATCAGTAGGCTACAAATAAATGCTGTTGGATTATATAAGCATGTGGATCCAATTGTCTGCAAAGCTAAGAGAGTCCACTGGTTGCACTATAGTAAAGTTTTGAAACAATTTACTTGCAACATTCTGCAATGTAGAGGAGGGGGACTGATGTTAACAACCATTTTTTGCTACTTTAGTTATTCCCAAAATTTCATGGCAATACTAGATTTTTTAAGGCATTTAATAAATATGACTAACAACATGAGTATGCAAAACAGTGTTTCGGTTTAACCATAATTCATCATCAGTTGTTTTACAGTAACACACATATACTGAAACGTTTATGCAAAAACAGGATAAAGGTGATGTGTTACAACATGTGCATCAGAAATAGGAAACTACAATTAATGGTAATAAAAAACACAAGATCATAGTGTAGGGAATAAAGGTGCTGATATGCATTAAGCAGATTACAGTAAGGAACGTGTTGATACAACACGAACAAATAAAATAGCTACAAACATAAACTTTCGTTCCAAAGCAAAACTTGTTTTAAGTTTGGGGTTTCCCATGGGATGTTCATCCCTACCTTTATCTAAGTTGATAGCTTCTTTATGTGACACTCAAGAGTCTTAAACATTTTGTATGCACAATTGAGAAGCCTCCAAATATTGTGAATGCTTCTTCTTGTATAAATGTTCCAGGACACATTCACTTTCCAAAGCAAACTGAATGTTAGGGTGCTTCTTATTTATTATTTCTGTATTAAAAAATATATATATATATCGTCAACGTAATGTTTGTAAAATGGAAATGGGAGGCATGGTACTTCTCTAACACAGTTCTTTCATGGTGGCCAGTGAAATGGTTGGGAATCACATCTGCAAGAGGGGAACCCATGTATACTCTATCTGGCCAGTCATAAAATGTACTGTTATAAAGAATGTGTGTTTTGGTGGTAGCAAAAGAAAACAACTAGTGGAGATCATTCTTAGAGAGTAGTAAATTGCGGTTATTGTTTAAAATTTGTTATAGCAAAATCAACTGATTTCTTAAGTGGACACAAATCTCAAGTATGAGAGAATTTTCCATAGTAACAGTATGTCCACAGCATTTGAATCCATCTACTGTCATAGTGTTGCATGTCTATGCTGTGAAATGGATTCAGTTGTGTGGCACAGGTCATAACCCCCACATGAAAGTTTATGGAAACATGTTTTCAGTTTTGGAGAAAAGATTAGAAGGAACATACATGGTTTTGCCAAGATAAACCTGCCAATTGAGAGTACTTAGGGTAATAAATACAACCATTACATCTGTAGAGAGTATCTTGTGAATGAAAGCAAAAGTATTGCTACTACAGGAATCTTTAGTTTGATAACTTTTGTACCGGTGATATGTCATATAAGGATAGTTCAACCTTCAGTTTCTACAAATGCTTGAGTTGAACTTTAGAGTACCATTGTTTATTCATTATACACCACCTAATCACAGTATACATTCTGTGAAGATGTTAAGCTTTCTGTAGCCATGTTTGATTACTATATAATGGTGACAGTGTAATGGAGGTATCTACTCCTTACTTCGTAGACAAAGTGCAGGGCCCGGTTTCTCGGTTCTCCCTAACTTTAAGTGTGCACCTAAGTACTTGGGTGAGTACCCAAATCATTTAGATGAGCACCTAAATCCAGTTTCTTGATTGGTCACTTAAATAGGTGCCCACCTTAGTTGACTTAGCTGGGCACCTATCTGGAAGACAAAGAAAGTGTGTTGTGAAATCGGCTCAATGTCGACACTATCTTCTCTTTACTTTGGCACTTTAACCCATCGATGTAATCTGTCACCCCCATGAACTTGACAGACAAACTAGAAAGTTTCATGCTCATATTAGAATCATAATGGACAGTACGGGTATAAATTTTTATTTTAATTATTCAAGTTGTTTATGTATATCTTCATAGACAGAAAATACTTCCCCTTGTAAGTGCAAGTTTTATTACATTACCAAGACATGATTGGCAATTTTTGGGTGGGTAAGAAACGTTAGTAAGACTGGCTTATGTTTGCATATCAAAATACTGTGACCTTCTGTGATGCTTTTGGATATTTGTGCCATGAGGACGAGATAAAGTAAAGTTTCAGCATTATGAGCACTGTTCCACATAAATACTATGATAAGAAGAGCCTAACGTTTACTGAAATCTCAAGGATTTGGACAAAGTCCTCGCACAGATTCACTTCTTTCCAATTTCTAACAGGTCAGTGTTGGATGACAACATTGGCGAGTTCTCTCATTGCATTTCTTTCAAAATGTTTTAAGACTTTTTACTGCCAGTTACATGAATTGTTGTCTGATGTCAATAATCTTCCTCCGTGCTCTCCTTAGATTAAGTTTTCATCATTGGCATGGAGACTATAATAGTGGAGTCTATGACACAAAACTCCTAAGTCATCAATGAAGACCAAAAACCATGTAAAACCATAAAACTATGACTAGCTGAATATCAATAAGTAAGGTCCGACACTGAAGTACAACAGATAATGTCAACAAGTAAAGATTTGATCTGTTGCAGCCCGACTTGAAGCAAGACATGCCTATAGTAAAGTTTTCTCCTTGAAACGAGACTGCACGTTGAATTCCAGATAAGTCAAAAGCACAATGAAATACATCTAAAATTGAACAGAACTATTACTATTGAACAAGGTAAAATGATACTGAAAACTCATACAAAAGACGTCCTTAAACAAACAAACAGGAACAAGTGTCCAAACAACACTATTCCCCTCGAATCCCCCAAAATCTACAAACTCAAAATTGATTGCCTGTTAACTATGGTCAAGTCTAGTAGTCATTTCTTATTGTGATTAAAATCAACTTAGACCTAGGTGTGCGTTAAGCAGTAATGTACTTTGTTATTGTGTTTTGAAGCCAATTGTTGATTATGTCTATGTGAGGTTGTAATATACAGGGGAAATTTCTTGTTCATGCTAGCCTATTGGTTGATTAATCAGCAAAATACTTCACGGTTAATGAACTCAGTGAAAGTTCAGAGATGGACATGCCTTCTCTTTTGCACCTCCATTGGAGTGAAGCATATCACATAAGTTTATAACAGAATTTATCTACTTCCTCTAATGTGATACCATCAACCATAGGGGCTGTAGGTACCCCTCAGCCAGTCTATCCTTCTTGTAATTGCATTTTGCAGCCACTACAGAATATGCAGTTGCTGCCAACTCCTTTCTTTTGAACAGAGCAAGGAAATGTGCACCTCTCTCTATTGGAGATCTTGGTCTCATCACTAATCATACACTTGGTTTTGTCATTATAACTCAAAGTCCCTTGGCTTCCATATTCGCCTTCCACATCTTTAGCTTTTTATGTCAACTCCTCAAGGCTCTGCAATAATTACAAGATAATGTGCATACAAGATCTGCTATGGGCATCCACTGTAAGAGTTCTGAAGTACTTAAGACTTGTGAACCATTATGAGGAGAGGGGTCATCACCAAAGCCTGATGAACTCCTATTGTCACCTCAAGACTATCCACCATTTACTTGCACAAGGTATCTTGCATTATGATACATTGACTGTACTACCTTGACAAACCATTGATCAACACCTAGCTTACTCATTGCCCATCATACAACATCTTGAGGTGCCCTGTCAAAGGCTTTCTCCAGGTCAACAAAAGCAAAGTAAAGCTCTCTGGCTTTCCTTCAGCAGCGAACAAATCTTTTGCCTTTTACGAAAGATTTCCATGGAGGAGAGCATGCTACAGTGTCTATAGACCAAATTTTTGCTATCCTGCCCTCAAATGAGGCTTATTCCTCTCTGCTAATCAGGAGGTACAATGAGAGATCGCAAAGTAAAGCATTTTCTTCTTTGCACTCTTATTGCTCTTTACTCTCATTGCTTTCCACTTTCATCGCTCTTTACTCTCATTGCTCTTCACTCTCATTGCTCTTCACTCACATTGCTCTTTACTCTCATTGCACCGTACAGGAACCTTGGTCCATGTACAATTCATATTGGTGGAATTTAATAGGTATGTCTTCAAAGAAGACCACTTTTCCTCGATGGTAGTTCTTGTTGCATTGTCAAAGTTTGCATCAAAGACTAGATTTCATTCTTTGACTTTTAGCATGATATTTACTCCTGACTTTGTGTCTGGATTCTTAGCCCTTTGCCTTCAGAGTGAGATCACACACAAGTAATGTTAACAAGTTTCCTTTTGTTTCTCTTCAATGGGATGTAGTCAAGTTGGCTTCTAAAGCCACCAGACTTGTGAGTGTATTAACCTGTGTGGTTTCACAGTGAACACAGTGTCGCTAACAAACATATTGGTTTTGGTTGGATGGCAATGATCGAAGAATTCCCAATGTATTGTCTCAAGCAAGACAAGCTTGAAACTGTTTTCTTACAGAATGACAATATCAAGCCACCTCAGCCACTGATGCATATAGTAGGTATGGGATATGGATAAATTATTTGACTATACTTTCAAAGTTCATCAGTTTGTGAAATGTAACTAGAAGACTTTTGCTTATCACAAAGTAATATCTCTGCTTCTTGGACTGCAAATGGAATATACCAAGCATATGTGTTCTTGTGCCTTGAGGATAACTGTGATGATGCCAGTCATTGCATAAGAAAACAGTTTTCACAAGGGAGTGATAATTTATTTTGCAAGTACAGTGGAGCTGCCGTGGTCTAGTGGATAAGTTCCTTGCCTTCAGATCAAGAGAGTCGAGGTTCAAATCCGGAAAGGGCCATTGGTGATGTCAGGAAGGGCATCCGGTCTTAAAGCGCTCAATGCTCCAGTAACAAGTCCCATATATATGGGCACCGTATAACCCCATGACAGGGGAAAATAGACGTTAAAACGGATAAAAAAAGTGTTCATTAAATGCCTCTTGCAAATCAACAGGAAGTAAATCGGTCCCCACTTTATATAATGGTGGGTTTGATGAAAAATGATGTAGAAGCTATGTCAAGAAATGTAGAAGACTCCCAATGTCTGAGGGACAAAGTCAGGGGAGAGAAAGTGCATTAAAACTAAATGTGTTTTTGCAGGTTCCAAAATTAATGGTTTGTTGGATGGTGTCTTTCTTTTAAGGGCACTCTAAATTCCCTTGCACATGCAGCTTCCGAAGCATGCTGCTTGCTTATTGGAAACTTCCAAGTAACCTAGAGGACTAATGATTATGTTGCCTTGATGGAACATCTGTTAAATGTGTACTCTAACTTGGGTTCCCAAACTTTCACTCATGTTATCACTTTTCCTTTCAATCTTGGGCATGTAAGTGATTATCACAGCAAGAGGGTTGCCCACCATATAAACGTGATGGAGAAGATATATGGCTAAATTCAATCTAAATATGATGGGAGATTATGGATGACTGGTTTATGATTTTACTTCGAAAAGTGATACTACTGTATAACTTCTTTTGAAGCAGACAGTTATCAATCTCAAGACACTCCCCTAGATCTTAAAAATATAAAGTTGCAATTAAAATATTGTTGATGCATACTTTTATTTTCATTAGTACTTTTTATGTTAGTAATAAAAATGAGTACCATCATTTAATATGCAACCCAACCTGCTCACTGAATCTGAAGTTCTGAAATCTGAAGTTTGCAACTCAGGATTACTTGAAAGGACATAATGTATTTCAGGTGGCTGAAATAGCTATTTAAACTGGTTGGCCAGTGTTTTAAAAAGGTCAATTGTAACCATGACATACAGTGCATGATCTCCAAAGTACAAGCAGTGTACCATGTCCAAAGGAGTTACCTATGGCTAAGATTTAACCGCCCAACACACACACACTCCTAGACAGTAAGAAGGGTGCAGCTATGTCTCACTTGCAATAATGTCACTTTCATCATGAATTTTTAAGTCCAGTTACCAGGGAGAGATTTAAAGTCTATCATAAACTTGATTACATTGTAAGAGTGTCTGATTTACTTACTAACCTGCAAGGCTTGTGGCAAACAAGAAGTTGGGTGAACCTATGGCAAATTCAGATTGAGGTTGAACAAATTTGTGAACCTAAAAATGGTTAACCTTAAAGAAAAATTCCTTCATAATCACTTCACGGGAAATGGGTAGTGGTGGGTGCAAGGCATTAGAAGATTAACTCCAGAGGGCATGAATCTGGAGAATGTTCAGGTTTATGACATACTTCATGTCATGTAAGGAATGGTATATGTATCACTGGTTATAAACAGGGCGTTGGACAACAGGATCCTGATGTTGACATTTTCACTTTTCCTCAATATATCTTCAAACCAAACAGGGCATCCTGTACTGTATGCAAGGTAGTTGAGAAAGATGTTGAAACATGTGTTGTGATTGTTTTAGGGTTTTTAAATAGTAACTCTATATATAGTATCTGCCACAGTGCTTTTATATGTGTATGTGTATATCTAATACCCTGTTAATTAGGCACATAAGAGTAGACATCATACATTTTCTGAACCCAAAGCAAAGATATGGAAAGTCACATAGGACGAGTCTAGATATTCATGTGAAGATGTGGTAGCAGCAATTGTTAAACTATTTGCTGCTGTTCAATGTCATTTGAGTGTTGTATATGCAATTTTTTGGACTCAAGCTTAAATGTCACAGAGAGATGTAAGCAATATAACTTAGTTTGTGAGATGCAGTTTTGTATTTTCCTTGTATCAATGTGTTTGCCATTAAACAAGTGCTTTAAAGTTTGCAAATTGGAGATGATTTAGAAGGTTAAAGCACAAAATTTGGTTTATTACAAAGCATATGAGTAGTTAACAATAATCAGAAAACTAAAGAAGTATAATTTCATTGAAAAGAAGTTAAGACAATTTGCTAAGGTGGCAGGGATAACATTAGAAAGTTTTGAAAAGATCTTGTTTTAATTTAGTCTCTGTATGGAGCTATTTTTAATGTAGCATGGGTAGAACTGGTCCTGTCTTTTTTTGCATTTGATTTGGAACAGCTTCTTTCTTAAATATATTCAAACAGGATGACCCAGCCAAGTATTAAGTTTACAGCATAGCATTACCACCTGACTGGAAACAGCCGTGGTTGCATGGTATTGTTTTTGATAGTTGAGCCATCACCCACTGCCCCAAACTGACTAGAATGACTTTAGTCTTTGAAGCTACCAGGGTCTTACTTGCCTTGTCATCCTTTTCGAAGCAGGCATGTGATTTTGTTCCAGAAAACTCGTCTACTTTTTTTTAAAAAATAGGGAGGCATATACTCCCCATGTTGTCTCCCGCAGTGTACCTCAATATTTGACTGCTTGGTTTTATTACTGCTCCATGGAATGATCTGATGAGGTAGTTATAATATCAAGATGGTCATAGAGACAAGGCTCCAGGTGGAGATCGTCAATGTAACAGGCCATGCAAAAAATCTTTGATATGATTTATACAAATATACGCAAGCAATATATTATATAAGCAAAGAAATTATTACTTGTGCGTGAAAAGTACAGTCAATCCAGCTCCAGTCTTGCCTGCCCCCAACAACACTGGTAAGCATGCTTATGCCTTTTTTCGGTGCTGAGTGTGGCTTTAGTTTCTTTAAAGTTGCCTCTGTTAAGCCGTACTTTACTGGACAAAAACTGCAATTGTAAAATACTGTTTCGTAGTACCAGTGAGAATGAAACAATGATGAACCAAATGCGAAGACCCACTAGATCATTAGTAAGTACTTTAACCTACTGTAGGAGGTGATACTGGGATACTCCAGATTGACTTTAGAATCCGTAATGTTTGAGAGGGAGACAATAGGAGTTGATATATAGCCTCTACGTATTGTATTATATGTGTTGAATGGTCGATTAGAATAGTTTGCATTTTTCAGCTGTAGCTATTAGCTTTTACTCATATTATGGGTGTTGTCATTTCACGGTAATAGGGTACAGGATTGGAAAGGGCGAGGGTTTTGCTGATTTGGAGTATGCTATGATGCGAACCATGGGTGCTGCAAAGGAAGACACCATCATTGTAACAACAGTGCATGATTGTCAGGTTGTGGATATCCCCGAGTCACTGATGGAAGATCATGACTTTATGGTAAGCACCTGCGAAGTTTATCCAAATTTACTTAGTGTTTTATGGTCAATGGTGTATTTGGTAGCTAAAGCAATTTGGTTCCGCCAGATCCTCGAGTGGACACAGCACCAGACATGTAATGTGATGTGATATGGAGATGAGAAAAGGGCTATTTATAGGACTACAATAGAGCTGTGTTATTTGTGTGGATCTTTTCATTGTTAACGTTCAGAAGCCAAGCTTTGCTTTATGTGCTGCAGGAGACACATGACAAACTAGGAAGTTTAAAGTGTGAGCTGGATCATTGAATTGCTAATAAAGTGGAAGTGAAGACGTGAAATTTCCTGCTGTTGTACATTGCCATGGAGGTTCCGCAGGGTATTCTGAGCCTCCAATAAGATTTCTTTGTACTAGAATGGTCTTTTGTAGCTTTTGCCCACTATCGAAAGGGGCGACGGCTATTGAATGAGAATGGAAAAGTTAGACTGAAATATTCTAGTAGGCATGGTATTGATATAGATAGACTTCGAAAGATTTCGTTTTAATCCCCCCAACATTTATTTCTTCTGTGACTTTTGTTCCACGTCTTTCTTATTTGAATTTCGTAAACTTGGTAACAATTAAGCCCACAATGCGCCATAATTTCGGATGTAGAATAACTACAAGAATTCCGTTTGCAATGCACATTTAGTCCTTTTGTCAAAGATTTCGATACAAATGTGATTGGTCAAGGATTTAATGATGACGTAGTTCCTAAGGTTATTAAAGCATGTTTTGCAGCATTTAGTAATATTAACATAACTCAGTGGTACTGTTTTGGCATATATGGTTACAGCTTAGTACCATTTAGTGGAAACTGGTGTAACAGTCTGTGGGTATCATTGAACTTTACCACAAGTGCAAGATGTTATTAAGAATTGAGCGTCGACTGATACTTCAAATACCAGACATATGCTAGTGACATTGCTAATTCTATACTTTTCTAGTCTGGCTCTACCAAAGCTTACACCTGGAACTACATTTTCATTGTTGTTATTCAAAACGTTTGTTTGTGCTACAAAAGAATAAAACTGCAGCACTTGCACTTGCACTTGCACTTGCTTAAGAACCCAGACTGTGCAAGATCTGTAAAGCATGGTCATTCCAGATAAAAGGCAATGTGAAAGAAGAATGTGTAACATGAGGTTGGAGCCATATTTGTTAAAGTGTTACGTTAAACTTGTCATGTGAATTCTAAACATGGAGCTTCTGCAGATAGCCAGAAGATAATTCAACGAAAAATTGTGTATTTATATATCTGATATCGACATCGGGTTTTGAAACCCATACACTCACTAATAGTAAGTATCGGCAGACCTCATTTTCCGATTTTGGCCATGTTTAGCATATCGATGCTCTATTTCCATCTTACTACCCATAAGGATAAAGAATGTTCTTGTAATATTGGTCAATTTAACAGCCGTTTGAATCAGTCAACTGTCTTTTATCATTTTTATAGGTTGATTATATATTGACACCAACTCAAGTGATCAAGTGTGACAGAAATAAACCACAGCCAAGTGGTATTATCTGGTCCAAGCTGTCTCCTCGCAAATTGAAGCAAATACCGATCTTAAAGGAGCTCAGGGATCGTGAAAAAGAAAATGGCAACGACGTGGAACTTAGGAAACCATCAAGTGACAGCGAAGAAGAGGAGGAGAGAATGCGTAATGAGAGGAGGCAGAATGGAAGAAGGCAGGGAAGAAATAGAAGAAGGTACAGGAGAAACCGGGATCAAGGTGATGAGAATGATCCGGATAGGGAGAAGTCGGGATTGTCAGTTAAGTATGACTTTGCCAAAGAAAGAAGAGAGGTCAGTGTTAGAGATGGTGAAGAAGGTAGTGATGGAGAGGCTCGCCCCCTGAAGCCGTCAAACAGACAACAGGGGACTGGTAGGAGGAAGTATAGAAAGACAAGGGTACGAGGCACCCGGAGGAACCGAGACTCGCAAGGCTCGGATGGAGAGGGTTCGCCAAGGCGCTATAGTGATCGAGACAACTCAGCTTCTGATGGAGAGAGAAGGGGTGGCGGAGGAAGGTACCAGAGAAGGTACAGGAGGTCACCATCGGATGATAGGCAAGATAGACGCCAAAGGGATGGTTACAGAGGTAGGGGTAATGGTAGAAGATACAGGGGGTCGTTTAGAAGAGGTGACTCTTTCAAGCCAACGGTGTATGTAGGAAATTTCCCTTACTCTCTGCGTGTGAGCACCTTTAAGGCAGCTGTCAGAGAAAAAGGTGTTCAACCGTTGGCAGTCCTTTGGAAGTACAGCTATGCATTCCTCTTAATGCCAGATTTGGAAACAGCGAAGAGTGCCGTTGACACCTTGACTGATATTGAGTTTGAGGGGCAAGTGGCAAAGGTTGAGTTATCGCGCTTGTGTCAAGAGAGGGAAGGTATTCAGCAGAATGGTGACATAGATCATGACGATGGGAGAGGTCGTTCAGGAGGAGAGCATGGAGATGATTATAAGAATGTTAAGATCAAGAAAGAGGGGAACTCTTCTCCTTACGGGAGAGATAATATCAAACAGGAGGTTACCAGTTCCTAAAGAAATGTTCCTTATACAATCTTCCTGTGATTCCAGTTTACCGAAAGGTTTTTACAAATACCGAATTTAATAACTAAACTGAAGCAAAAGTTGAGGAATTTTTGAGCATGCTCAAGCTTCGAAGCTCGGTTCGACTTGTATTCCAGGCTAAGGGATTTCGCCTCGGTTATCACATGGAATTCCTCCATTTGATCTGTGCCGCTTTACCGGCCAAGGAGTGTGTATCCATGGACGTTGCAGGCGTACGTAAATGTTGCGTTTAGTTTTGTCACCATACACCAATTCTTCTTGTGGTGTTACCAACCTTGAAGTTAAGTCAAGGTTTCTTTTTCGACATAAGTAAAATCGGGAAGACGTGTTTCGAATCGCTAGATCATTTACAGTGTACACCAGTTGGGATTCCTTATCCCGTTTGGCGCAGTGCTGAATGAATTGAGAGGCAAGACGACGAATCGTTGACTTGCCTGGCTTTGCATTCATTTCAGTAATCATGATGTGTTATATGAAAGTTACTCTGTTACGACCATCGTTAAGCTGTTGCTTTTCACCAGTACTATTGCAAGACAAGTGTCGCGTATCCATAGGTAATGCCGTAGACCTTTGTGAATGGCTTAAATCCCTTTCATTGGCTGTGTAGTTGTTCTGTTACCTAGAGGGAATTCTACTCCAGGCTGCTTCGAGATCACTCGGACAGAGCCCCAGTTGTATCCTTTGGGGCCCGATTTCGTCATTTATTCCCGATATTTTGGCTTAGTATTTTGATAGTTAATATCTAGTGAACAATAACTTGCGTTTTCTGAGTTTACAAATAGTATTCCTCACTTTTTGAAAGTGTGAATAACATCAAATTGGTGATTAACGAAATTGTGTCTTTGTGGGGGGTTTGTTCTAGTTTCTTTCGCTATCTTCTGTCGCAGCATTTTCTCGACGTTCTTGGGACATATTACATTGGATTGTTCAGTATATACAATTTCTTATAAGCGCATTATTGGCTCTGCTACAAGTGATCCTTTCTTCTCAAAAACACTTCGCATCTTTCACTGGGCTGTGGACAGCCTGATGGGCCGGATGGCAGCCCTTCCGTGGTCAAGGTGCAGAGAGACTGGTCTCCAAAATTGCGAAAAGCTTTATGCCGATGCCCTCCGTTGGAGTATTGGAAGCTAATGTGGCAATTAGAGAAATAGATCATGTTATCAACTGGGCTCGTCAAGCTTAGTTCGTAGCGCGCCGCGAATTGGTGGGCCCGAATCCCGTTGGTGCCATACTTTTTTACTTTCTAGTACCGATTCAGATTCATTTAAGGAACGAATTGCCACGTTTTTCTGGTGGTAATAACCGATCGCTGCCCCCTGTGTAGCGAGGAAGCTCCCTCTGTAGATCAGTACTGACGCGTGCGAGCACGCGCAATTGACCAGTTTCAGACTGGGATTATCCACCGAACACCGATTAATCGAAGGATTGATTGATTATCTTCGAAGCAGAACGACCTTCGAGTACCACGTTTTCAGGTCCGATCAGTTCTCTTATCTTAAGATAATAATCGATCATAGTGATAGAATGTTACATGACAATCAGAATGGCTGCCATGATAGAGGCTTGATCTGAACTTTAACACATGATCTGGTATAAAGGAACAAGCTAAGGCGCCTGAGACTTGCCATAGCAAGACATCGTCCTTGGAGCACTCAGAACGTGACGTGGAAAAGATCATTTCTGCTTATATGGATAGCGTTCTTATTAGACAAGTGAAAGGAAGTACGCCACGCGCAAATAATCTTGATCAAAATACTAGAGAACAAAAATGGCATGACAGACAAAAGTTATTTGTTGACGAACACCTACAATCATTAAGTAACTCGGTCATCATAAAACGATTTTTTAAAGTAATACGGATGACTGGACAAAAATATAGTGCGAGGATTCTTGTTGATACGTAGCGATTGACATAATAGGGATTGATTCTGGGGCCTGTATATGGTGCTTTTTAACTAGGGGCCTATATTAGTACAAACTACAGGCGTGGAATGATATTTTTTTATTAGCAAAAAGAAGAAAAGATGGATAGTTCTCAGAACTCATTTTACTACCCTATTTCTCTCCAATTCACTCAAACTATTTTTTTTTCCAAAAATTATTTTCCATTTAAGTCAATCTAAAGACTCTTTTCCAAAATGTACCCTCAGCCTATCCTTACCAGACACGCTCACTTAAGTAGCTCATACGATGCAAGTTGGGCACCAGCTCTTTTCAATTTAAAGTAATTGGCGTCGATGGGTAAAATTTCTAATTGTCGAAAAATAAGCTAGGGCAAGTTCAACGTGAGAGTCTTCTGAGAAGATGTTGTAAGCAAGCTTTACCGAGATAGCTTTGCTTATATTAGGTATGTAAAATTCAGAAGCGTAGGAAAGACTTTCAACAGGGGAAGGGGGCAACCTTACTTTAATGGACAAAATATATCTTGTGCCATTCCGACGTGCCCATACCAAGTCCATGGACAACGATTAATCGTAGAATCGAAAATATTTTATCCTATTAATCGACTAGTAATATATCGTCGGGATGGTTCAGTGGTTCCGTCTGCAGCTTTAAGTGCAGAAGGTGCTAGGTTCAAATCCCTCTCAGGGCGATCGGAAAAGTTACCTGTTTCATCAGAGATTATAAAACACATGTGTTTTAAAATCTTTGGTTTCATCAATGTGTAAACTGAGCCATCAAGCTGGCCACCAACCCAGCGGGTCATCCTTCCGGGGTCGGATTGTGGAAACACAAGGAAGAGGAGTGGCGCCCCTCCCTGCCTTCGGGCAGAAACCATACGAAAGGGGAGCCTTCGGATCGCTCTCGACTGCGGTCGAACAATCTGATTTTTTAATATATCGCGCTGTGGACAGTCCTGTTGCATACAATTATCGTATAATTGCTAAGTCTATTATAAACTTTTCAGCAGCCATAGAATCCTATGTATTATTAAGCTGATTTGCACTTCTTTCCAGCCTTCAGAATATTGGTCTTCCATCGCTTAGATTGGGCAGCACAACACATGAAAGTCAGTATGTAAAATATTAAAAGACATTCGTTCATTGTTTACATGTTTCGGCGGTTACTGTTGTCGATAAGTGTTCAAAAGAAGTGACCATCGTAGTTTGTTGACCAAGCGCTAATCTTATCACCTTTTTATCGACTTTTGACAGCAACAATTTTGTATTGTCACCACAAAATGCTCACAGCCTACTATTTTATGCATACGAATTTCAGAATCAATACCTTATCCGTTTAATGACCACAACACAAAAGAGTGCGATCTCGAAAGATAAAATCTTTTGGGTTTTTTTCTGCGGACGTTGCGGTCTAAAGTTGGTAAAACATCATAAATGCATGCTACCAAAGAAGCCATATCAGCTAACAAATAATTGTACATCTTTAATCTCATTCATTTCAAAGTACTGCTTGAGGGTGACTTGGCAATGCTTTAAAAGTCTACGACCCTCCTATCTATAAACGTCATTACTATCCAGGTAAACAGTAAGAAGACATCACATTCAAAGACCTTCCAGACACTCCAAATGCTGTAGCTTTCTTGAATGAAAAGCGGTTTGTTATGGAATCAATCACCAGGTTAACGATACTCGTAGAAACATAGGTCATTGCAAGAAATGACAACAACAGACGGATACAAAATTAAACAAGACAAAGTCGTCTGCAGAAACAAGAAATGCTAACCAAAGTGAGAACAATTAACCTGAAAACCACTTTGGATTCAAAGTAATCTGAAAGAAGGATATCAACTGCTCCCGAGAACACAAACTTCCTTAAAAGAAGATAACAGTACACATTCTTAAATAAATGTAGGCCACAGTTGTTGGCAGTTCAATCATCGATCAGGGATTGTTCTACCTTTAGATTTGGCGGTTACCAGTCAAAATCTTATGATGGTAACTAAGTTGAACCTTTGTCATAGCTAGGTTACCATTATTATCCCTGAAAACTGACAGTACCTGCATCAAAAGTTTAGTAATTCTGCCTTTACTAGTCAAAATATGACACACTCATCTTCTGTTTCGGTACTTGCGATGGCCTTTTAATGGTCGTAGGATTTGTCTTAATTTGTTGATTTTGTCTTTCAGAACTTGATAAATAATGAATTCATTACGTTAAACGTTTCCGTCAGACACTGATCACAACAATTGTCTGGAGCGCAGGTAGAATAATTTCGCGTGGCATCTAAATAGGAAACGAGAGGGTCAGAGCACGTCGCAGAAAATGGCACCTGTACGAGTTCCACGTTTTCTGTCACTGATATTTACAAGAAACATGCAAGTTGTAAACAAACCATTTCCCCCCTATAAATGCACCTTCCTGAGCAGCGGACTGCTGTGATAAGTGTCTGGCAAAAAACTTTCAACAAATGAGCTCGCGTGAAGTAACTTTCCAATGGCAATACAGAAGGATATACTTTCTTTTTATCCAAATAACTAGGAGGCAAATTGTCAGAAGGTTTCTATATCATGACTGGTGTATCAAATACTGATGAGGATGTCCCTATGGATCGATCTTGTGGGTTCATCAAGTACATCCTCATAAGCAGCTACGGTCTGACGGTATATCACAGGACAGAAAAATGTAAGGTAAATTCGGAACGGTAATGCTTCCAGTGATAATGCTTTTATCTAGGTATCTGGACTGAACACTTGGAAGATCATTGCGGCGGTGCAAGCAAATTATGACTCACCTAGGGCAACTGGTTCATTGAACTATGGATTAACTGCGAAATTGTAACATATGTTTCATAAGTAATTGATACTAATTTTGCTGAGTGACCGCAACTCATGTGTTCGAATGAAGGTGTTAGATTTGTAAATCAGCTGGGATTTGATGACACGTTACCTGAAAATATTTGTTGATATTTGGTCCGTCAAATCATTGGATTTTTTTCGCCTAGTGATTAAAACCAGTCAGGATAGCAAAAGGACACTTTTACAGATACCCCCATCGCCTCGTTCAGAGACAGAATCCCCCCACCTTTTCCACAGGGCTAGGGCTAGGGCTAGAGTTAGGGCTAGGGCTAGAGTTAGGGCTAGGGCTAGAGTTAGGGCTAGGGTTAGGGCTAGGGCTAGAGTTAGGGCTAGGGCTAGAGTTAGGGCTAGGGCTAGAGTTAGGGCTAGGGCTAGGGTTACGGCTAGGGCTAGGGTTACGGTGGGAAATGGTGGTGGGGTTACTCTTTTCAGTGCAATTTTGAACAATAGTGGTGGGGGTATATGGAAAAGTACCAGCAAAAGTAAGTACTCCCTGTTACCGAGAATCCACCTGTACGCTCTTCAATATTGATAATATTTCAGATAATAAATGCAACTACTCTTTTTCTAATGTTACCTGCTGAATTACAAAGCAGAGTCTGACGAAGTTCAAACTACAAATCAATAGTTTAACTGCTCTCTGTAGGAAAACAATTGCTATTTTTATTGTCATAGCTAACTGTTAACAATCGCCTCTGGGTGCACACTAGAAGACAGCTGGCTACAAATGGAAATCGACGACAAAGATAGCTACACTTAATCACTACTGAGGGAGAAATTGACTGCGACAATGGGGGTATAAAAATAAGATACATCGGGGTTACATGATTCAACGTGTATTACTTAGGGCTAATGTATACATCTACAGCAGAGAAACAATGAGTAAGCTGTATGGCTTTTGAAATGTCTTTAACTACAAGCGGCAAAAACCACTTGTTATCTGGAGTCGGCTTCTGTATACTTGTCCATGGCAATGCTACCTACATTCATGCAAATTGTGAACTCCTGCATCTCTGTTCTACCACATTCATAACATAGCCTGCTTCAATGCAAGCTGGACTTAGAACCCCTTCAAGAGTCAAGTTGGAGTCAAGTTACAGAGGAGCCTTGTGAACCATGTTAACGTATTTAGAAGTCCTGAAGAACCAGGTATAACCAACAACAGCTCTAACGCCTATAACACTCTTCATTCTAATCTCCTCAGACACTTTATTTCGCTTACAGATAAAATTCACATTCGGTACCATCGCCAATAAAGGGGAGAGTCTAACAGTCTTAAATAAAGTCACGACCCTTACATTGAACGCAACTGGTCAGTATGTCTCTGACTTGGTCAAAGACATAAAGTGTTTAGTAGGCCTGGCCACCATAAACGTACAAAGACATCCTTTAGCCCATTCGCACACTTAAAAGAATTCACCTACAGTAAGGCAGGTCATAAGTATTCCTTCTATTATAGATCCATTCAACCCCCTTAATTATTTAAGTTTGTGTCGATTACATAACTTCTCATTATAATTTGCTTAACTGAAACTAAGGTACAAAAGATGTTGCCTCCGAAGGCAAGATTTGCTGGCTATATACAATATGAAGACTTTAGAACCTGTACCAGATAGTGGTCCACTAAGGAACGTTCACGTACATTTCATAGGTCTCCAAGTTTGATGGCAGCCTCCTTGTAAATAGTTTTGCTTCATTCCGAATGTCATCAGTCGAAAACGCAGCCACCCACTTCTTTCTCGGTTTGTCCTCGGCTATCATTTACCATGGAGACGATCTAGCAAAATACACCGCTCGCATAATACTGTATTCAAACGTGATGAGACTTCCCTTCTATCGACTGGTGATCAGGACTTAATACTAAAAACCAGGGACAAAAACTGTTCGTAGTTGATGCTAATCCATCCATTCTGATTAGTGTCGTACTGACGGAAGGCATTGGTTAGCGTCTACCAAAATAAAAACGAAGAGACTTTATAGAACACATAAACACATATATATTGCACTGGATGACAAATCGGGAAATGTCGCATGTCGTGGCAGGATGTGTAAGGCAGTGGTATAATGTGAAGACAATAAATGAAGGAGGGAATAAAGTCATGAAAAAAGGAAAAAAGAAAGAGAAGACAAGAAGCCAAGGTGCAAAAGTACGAATACAAAGCTGTAGAGTAAAACGACGATAAAAAGAGACTAAGAAGAACAGGTAAGTGTGAGTATATAACGGACAAAAGTAAAAAAAAGTGTAGGAAAGGGCAACAGGATAATAGGAAGGTAAAGAGAGAGGTGACATAATCGGTGGGGAAAAAGAGAGAAACCAATCATAGATTGCAAAAACGGAAGCAAAGGAAGAAGTAAAAAATTGAATGAAGGAAAATAGCTTTGTTTACCTGAATAACCACACAGCACTGAATGAAGTCGTCAAATGTTATAACTCCTCTTCCTGTTCGATCAAACTTGCGAATTAATATATCGTAAAATCTATCCGACAAACGATAACCTGAAAGCGAGAGGAATCCTTACGTATAATATCAGAAATAAATACACAGATCAATCAATCAATCAATCAATCAATGATAAGTAATAAACAGGGACTACTGCGGCTTATTGAGCAAAAAACCAAAATCAAACTGTTGTTTCTTTGTATCAGATTTCGGACGTCCGTTATTGTTTGATCACGGTAATTATCACAGTTTTCTTTCCATATGTACAGACCAGTCATCCAAATGCGAACACAACAGGTATGAATATCTTACTGAGTGATTTTATCGGACTTCAGGTATGTATCTGCATTAGATTTGTCTCGCTCTGGATTGTACTCTCAGGGATGTATGAAGGGATAGTGATGTACTTTTGTTGTTTATCAAGTTTGATACTTATTGGAGACTGCGTTTTCTCATTCTGCTTCTCTATTAAAATACCATTTCCAGAGCTGTTCTAATGTTATTCAGAGTCACAGGACTTAATCTCAAAGTGGGGAGAGGGGTAACTCAAGTCAGTAGATTGCAACATAATACTGAAGCTAAAAGAGGGTGCTGCGACGTATCCCTAGTTGCTACTGCCCTTGTTTTCCCTATATTCAAATTATTTTTCTTTTGAAAAGCATTACACTAAATACTACAAAAAATTCAAATCCTAAATCTTGTTACTTCTAGGGAAAGAATGGTTAGCATAATTTGCTGGGGGGGGGGGGCTTCAAAAGTACCCTGTCCCGCTGAGTAAAATGGTTCATGCCCTTGATGACTTTATAAGTGGAAGTGACTATTCAGCCCTGGTATGATCAGATTCAAGTCTTTGTGCAATGATTCTACATTGCATATTTGCCCTTCCCCTTGTGATGAAGATTTCTTGAAAGCCTTATACTAATGACATCACATTCTTCAATTTACTTTCCCTCGTAATAGAACATCATGTCATGTAAATTTGTCCAAAATCAACATTATTTTACCCAACTTCCTCATGCGCAAAGCCAATTTGTCTAGCATGAAAAGACGGGAATTTCACCTCTGGTGGAACTTAAGACTCACAGTGCAGGTATGCTGGCAAAAAAGTTGCATGTGATTAAATAGCTATCACTAAGTCCAATCCCAAGAGATGGTTTCAGAAACCCTGGATGCAAACAGGGTATAGTTTGTCACAGCATATGGCACGGGGTAGCTGGCTTCTTTAAATAAATATGCATAACAGAACGGAGAAAATTATAATTTTTGTTGATGACACTAGTCTAGTTCTGCTATTTACTACAAACTCTAGATCATAAACAATAAGAAAACACAGGCCAATGTCTCTCAAAAATTATCAAAGGTAAAATCCTTTTATTCCAGTCCGTGTCAAATTGCAGCTAGGGTAGGCCTACTTGTGATACATTATTGCTACTAGCAGATTGATTTAATCAGGGTAAGGTTTAAAACACGTTGAATTAGCTCAATATCTACAAATGCTATCAGTACAATAAACAGAAAGAGTGCAGATTTTAATTAACCAGCTACCCAGGTTATTGACTTTGCATGCAATGATAACTGGCTATAACAACAGCTTTTGCTTAACAGATTGTAATAACCATCCTGGGTCAGTGCCTTAGCAATCTCTTGTCATACCTCCTGATAAGCAGAGTAACATTGCCTTAGCACAGTCATTAGAGAGATAGGAGGCTGATGGTTTAAGTCAAAGCCTGATCTAAAAATGAAAACAACTACAGTGCACCCAACAGGAAAATGGGTGTCTGTCATTAGCAGGAGAAGAAAAGAGGCGATGAGGAAAAGAGGCGATGAGGAAAGGAACAGATCATTCTACCTCACCATGGTTCAGCTCAGGATAACTTATTCTTTGCCACATCACCATTCCAAAGCACCAGTGCTCTATAGCAGAGTATGGGAATACCATTACCCTTGAGCTGAAACCTTTTAAATCATTGGCAATAGTAGTATCATAAGTCCTGCTCTGGCTGCAGATTGTAATTGCATATTGTTGGTTTCTGTCTCCTCCTCCATTTTGTTAATGGCTTGTACCATAGTGGCTTCTTGTTAAAGGGAGTGACACATATTGTGCAGCACATGTTAAGAGATTATTATCTGCCCACATGTATATACAATACATATATGTATATGGCACTTACCAAAACTTGTCAATGCTGCCTTCAGCTCTGCCTTGTCTATACTCCCTGATCGGTCACGGTCAAAACTTTGAAAGCAATTCTGCCAGTCAGTGACGTATTTCCACAAGCCAGCAAATTCCTGGAAATTGATTGTCCCATTGTGGTCTGTATCAAACATTGCTTGTAAGTTAGAAAAAACAGAAACACAGTTAGAATGAACATAGTCTGAAAGTATTTCACAAAACCACATCCATCGATTTTCACGCCACACTCCAGTATTCTGCTGTGAGATTGAATAATGTGTGTATATAGTTTGGTTTGATGCATAACATTCAGATAATAAACTTTCTTTCTCTAAATATTGCGATGAAATAGCAGTCAGCTGTTTAAGGAGTCACTGTTTCTACGGTAATCATCTATACACTCTAAATAACACTTTCTGAAATGTGATGAAACACTAAAAAGAGCAATGGCCTGCAGTTCACTTTGTTCTCTTAAAACTTAATGAATTCAATAACCATGAACCTGAACAATTTATCATTGCATTCCGTGAGAAAATAGTTATAGAGATCTAATGATTAATGTACAAATGGATTCATGAAAGCAGGTAAAGTTAAAATTGGTGGATGATAAGCAAAAAATCTTAAAAAGTTCTGGTGGATTTTCAGACTTTGATTATGATTATATTCAAGATTTTGTACATTTATTCCACTATTTGGAACATAAGAACCTGGGGATAACTTTGGCTACGAAATACTTAGGATAAACACAGCTTAAATTTGAAAAGGTTTTACTTCAAAATTACAGAGGGATGATAGCTCAAAATGTTTCATTACACCAGTAATGATATCACTTTTGTCACTTCAAAGCCATCAATTAACATAATTCTTCCATCCAAAGACCAACCCCTAAGAACACTATTAGCAAATTTTGTTCTGGCTAACTATTTAGCTAATTGCATGTGCCAAACCCTGATGTCTAATGGCAATAAATCCAGTAAATAGGTTAATAAATTAAAAACATGCAGAATGTGGCTTAAATATTGTAATGATATAAGTGACAAGTTTTGACGTCAACTATCTGAAACATGAGGCATGATGGCATACTACTACAAGCTCTCTATCATAATGTGGAGAACTCACATCCCATATGAATACTGCAATAGGTCAATCAGTGCTCCTCCCAGATCTGCAATGGCAAACTACGGAAATACATAAATTTTACAAAGAAAAAAACCTTTCATGCAGATGCATATTTTGACAACCCTATAATCCAGATCCACAAGTTCAAATTTGCAAAGTTATTGAGCTGTTGATCTTATGGCTTTGAACTCGGCAACTCGAGAGATCATTATTTGAACTACTAAAGTAATAGTCCTTACATGGTGAGCAGTTGGTAAGAGGCAGGACTGAAATATAATGGTTTTGCAATATATGGGCCCATTTTTCTAACTCCTACTCTATTCACTCAAAAATAAAAAATTTTCAATTACCTAGAATTTGGGGGGTGATGGGAATGAACTACCTTCATGCCCTTCTGTGTATGTGGAGGGGGTTTCTTAATAGTAACAAGAAGTAACCAATTCTGATGGCAGATTCTTAAAGTTGGGCCGTAAATTTCTCTAAGTGGCTGGAAAATCTTAGGACCAGACAATGGTCTCAGTACTAAGAAGCCACGCCCCTTTTTAAACAAAAACAATTTCATTGAGATTTAGTTTACATCAGTACACTAGCAGATGAAAACTGTTGTTTTAGTGCATTCCAAAATGAAGCTGTATGTACAATTTCTGATCTTTGGATAAGTTCATATGGAATGACTAAATACGAAAAGTGAAGTGTAAACAATATCCATAACTTGACATCATAGCAGTTCTCTGATTGCCATAAAGTTATGGGTAAATGTGAATTAGGGCATAATGAAATGAAATGAACAAAGATGTTCTGTGCAATTATGCAATTACAAACTTACTATTTAAAACTAGTTGATCAACAGTTATTAGAAATGTCTGATATATTGTCTTTATTATCCATTAAAATTCTAAGTACTTAGTCTATCAGATTATCACTGTATGCCTTGCTTGGTTAAAGGGATTCACTCCTCATCACACAGCACACATATGCCATTCAACTTACTAATCATAAGGCGAACAGTTTCCGAACTGAATGGTTTCCAGGTTCCTGTTGAAAGATAAGAATTTGAACCCTTTAGTACATAGCAAACCTGCTCATTAAACTTACTGATCATCAGCCGAACTGTTTCTGGATTGAATGGTGTCCACGTGCCTGTGTGCATTCCAGAAAAAAGGTGTACTGATGGTTACAACAATACTAACAGACATATCACAACAAAATGAGGACATTACAAAATAAAGCTATGAATGTATGTTTAACACAGGGTTTCTTAACCGAGAACCATGTGGTACACTGGGGAGAGATAATGTTGAAAAGGGATGATGGAGAGAGGCAATAGCAACAAAATTCAAGTGTTTGGCTTTCTAGGTTGATCTGCCCATCATAACACTTCTATTTTTACAGATAATTGATGTCATATCAGCAAAATTTTCAATATTTGGGTTTGTTATGCTCATAACAATCACTAAAGCACAATAATAATGAAAATGTATTTACTAAGTTATGGATTACAGGCTCTTAACTTCCATTTTGTCTAAGGGTGCAAAGCATTACTCCCTTCCATACATACATATATAACACTTCTGGTGTTGAATATAATTGTATAGTATAACTCACTGAGAGGAAGAGAACTCTTCACTGTTTCCACAATGACATCTTTAGGCTTATTGCATCACTCATAGTACAACATCAAACTCCAGGGTAAGTCCTCAAAAACTTAGCAATAATCAAACCAAAGTGCTCTCTGCCATAGAAATCCCACTAGCCTACCCTGTTACCTAGATTTCAAAGAAAAAATATGATCTCTTATCAATAGTTAACCTTCCACATGCAAATGTAATGTCAATCAACATAGCCTTGAAATCTTACAGGGCAAATTTTCTCAACACCTGCTAGTTACTTATCAGGCTTATGTGACAAATACGGACAGTAGAGCCATTGTCATGCAATCAGGTGCATTGAGAATGTTATGAGTAACCAACAAAATCTACATGTTAAAGACTAAGGAATTTATTGTGCTTTCTGGTATTTTTACAACTTGCACCTGGATATTGTCATTTTATTTTGAAATCTTACAGGGCAAATTTTCTCAACACCTGCTAGTTACTTATCAGGCTTATGTGACAATTGAGATAGTAGAGCCATTGTCATGTAATCAGGTGCATTGAGAATGTTATGAGTAACCAACAAAATCTACATGTTAAAGATTAAGGAATTTATTGTGCTTTCTGGTATTTTTACAACTTGCACCTGGATATTGTTATTTTTATTGACATCATCATATTGCTGTACTACTACAGTCTAATTATGGGTTTCAACAGCTTAATTTTCCACTTATTATTATAGTCAAAAATACATGGATCACATATCATCAAGGTGCTTTTCCTCTGATACATGATCCACACTCATTGCATACCCTAGCCCTACAAACTTAGGGCCCCAGGAAAATACATTATGCACATTGAAAATCATTCAGTATACTCCTACACACCTTTTCATGCTTATTTGTTACTTATGCCTGCCCTTGTGATGCCATACCTTCCACATTTGTTACACAATGACACCACATTCCTAAGAAACGTAGTTCTCTGTTAACCCTTTAACAGAATAATTTAGGCCAATACTATAGGGCAGAGACAGTGAAGCAGTCACTGACTTTCTTCTTTACCCTGTAAATGAAACACTGCAATGACTTAAAGAATCGTATATAATAGGTTGGCTTACATACCATTTGATAAAGCCTGCTGTAGTTCATTGGCTGAAATTGATCCACTTCTATCTCGATCAACCCTGGGTGTGAAAGCAAAGATAGAAATGTATATATATTTTACATATATGATATGTATGGCAGTTGACACCCAAGTGCAATAATTAAGTCGAAAATTTGTGAGGTTGGCCGCAAATTTTCACCAACAGGATCAGCATTACTAATGAAAATGCAGTCTATTCATGGTTTTTGACTGTCACGTCACGTCATGTTAGAGGAAGGCCCGTTTGGTGAGTGGTATGCTATACAACTATTCAGATATTGTGTGCCTAGCCTCTAACTAGAACTAGAGTCATACTTGCTTTTATAAACTGTGTTCTCTGTAATTGTTGCTAAACTTGAAATCCACCCGAGGAGGCCGACGGTACGTTCTTACGATCGCAAAACAAACGCTTATGATGATTCAGCAATTTTTCATATACCTTCGTGAAGGAAGGGATTCTGAAAGGGGTTATGTATCCATCCTACTTCATGAAAGCTGTCAGACGGACTTTGTTTGACTCCCTGTGAGTCCTAAATGATGGAAGGGTTCGCCCCTCACAGTTTCAATTACATACAGGAGTTGTGGTCATTATCATTGTGGTACCGATATTCCATATTAACCTTGAAGTAAGGAAGCTCCAGTTACCTGGATATAGGCCAGCACTGCTACAAATCGGTTGCAAAGAAAACCCATTAAACTCTGTTAAAAATCCCCAGAGGCCAAGGTAGGTTAAAACACATTTGTTTTTCTAATAAACAATATTAAGACCGAGTCAACTCCTCCACCGCAAGCAATAAATGGTTAACATATGACGCTGATAAGTCTAATTGATAAGTACAAGCAACGTACTTCTGAAAGACGGTCCAAAGAAAATTCTGCTCAACCCCTGCATTTCCATATGGATTGTAACCTGGTTGGTAAGCCATGATCACGTCTTCTTAACTGTCCACTACGAATTTCTTCTGCTCAAAGCGATTACAACACCTTGTTAACGGGAGATGACTATTTTGTTTTTTGCAACTCGATGGAAGGTGTCTCGATGTCAAACTGAGACCAAGATTTGACTCACTTCAGTCGCACCATTGACCTCCTGTTTGTTCAATGAGATATTATGAAATAGTTATTTACTTTCTTTATGGCGAACGATCATTTGTCTGTTCGAGCGATTATGAAATAATCACATGAAATATCATGAAATGATATCATGGAATTTCATGACCTTAGATGCATAACTCATATTTTCTCCGAATCTGCTCGTTTGAATAGTGTATATAGCCACTGAAAATAGGAGATATTTGTCTTACAGGTCTGTGAAATTTTACCAAAGAAGGTTCTCTGAGTGATGATTCAAAAGTTACAATTTGTTTTGCCTATGTACTGCTAGCTTGACTTAAATTGCAGTGTTTAAAGGACTGATTTCACGATGGTTGATATCAACGAGAATCGGCCCGACATCAGAATCTGTTAGGCCTACATCTACCATAGTTAGGCTACTTGATGTTTTCATGCCATGAAAATGCATCGTAGTTCAAACATGGCGTATAGAAGTCGCTATGTCGAAGCAGATCTTTCTCCGTCTATCAACGTCATTGCACTTTAATAGTTGTTAGTATTAAACCCAAACATTTCTTTGGAAGGTTCAAATGAGTTTCATTTCCAGATGAGCTCTGTTATGAAGATGTGATTATGCAAATTAGTCTATTGTTTGTATCGTATAAAATCCTGGTAATGAGAGTTAGAATTCAGTATGCGGATAAACTGTTTATGTAATGTAAGTAGTAGAGCTTCTTCTCTTTATTAAATAGATAGGAAATTGTACACCACGATTGCTTTATTCAGTACTCTTAGATATCGAATCTACCGTCTCCATAACAAGCTCATTCTGAGCCACTTGCGGATGTAGTAGGAGACTCTATTGTCACATGTCTTGATCCAAGGTACATTAAGCTTATAAATAGAGAGAAACCGTTTCAACTGGAAGAAAAGAGAAGACTGAAAAAAAGGGATTTTTTATCTCGGATGTAGAGAAAGCTTTGTCCATATTTGAGATTTCATTCAATAATAATAATGTCATTCTATAGCTTTACTGAGAAGCAACCTTCAAGAGTATACACATCCTTCTGACTGTTTGTTAGAAATTTCGTTCATCGTTTGTAGTAAAGTAAAATTCTGCTTGTTATGTTAAGTATGTTTCTCTTCAGATCGAATGACTACGAGAACAACGTGAAGTATAACCATATCGCTTACCTGGACTTGTTGTGTCAATGTTTAGTCCATACGATTGGATATCATAGTTATGAGTTAGACGTTTCGACAAGACACTGTTATCACTCATCACAATGGGCACAACATCTTTTTATAGTAGCAGATATTAACATTTTATTGACTTAACATTCCTAAAACAAAATTACAAATGCAGTCAGAAAAATAAAGAGAGAGACTTAATTAGTAATACTGTAGTCTATGTTTGCTGTGTTGGGACAATCCTTGTTTCTCCTGTAGAATATGTAATACGAATAGCGCCAGGTTACTTCAGTAAGTTTGTGGAGGACTTTTTACAGTCAATACCATATTGCCTTAATAATTTTTCAAATTTTGAAATATTACAGAATAAAAAGCCTAGTGTCGATTCTTCTAACGTTAAGACAGTAACCTTTTTTATTGTATTTATATGGTCATTCTGAAATTTTATAATTATCCACTTTGTAATCTTTCAAATGATTTACACTTGTTTCGAACCAAACTACTAGCTCTATGACAGTTACCTCATCACCTTACATTAAAACAATGTCTGGGGCATAAAACTTACTAATAAATTAGAACTAATAGTCAGTTTATCAATTTATTACCATGAGTATTTATGAAAAGTGTTGGACAAAGGGATTAATGAAGAGGAGTATATCTTCATTAAATTATCAGTCAGTTTTATTAGTAGCCCTAGCTGTGATGGACAATGCCACTTTCATAATTTCGCCTTGCTTGTTTATGCTTTAAGAAGCAAAATCAAACGTAAAATCGGCCAGACAAACAAACTGTTTTGCCACTGTTGAACATGAAAACCGCTAGAAGTAGAAAATTGTCAGCCTTTGATTTAGGGCCGTTTTCAAGTTTCTCTTTGATCTCACAGTGTTTACATGACGATTAGAATGCTATTCTGTATTTATTTGAAACAAACAATTGTCAAGAAATACTACAGAAGGTCATTTATCATACTTAGGATTGGGATTAATTTTATCCCGCGAAAAATCTGCTTCGCAGTCATCCGCGAAATTTAATACCCGCGAAAAATTTGGAAAAAAGGTTGATCCGCGTAATTTTTCAATTTTCATCATTTTCGATATTGTTGCCTCTTTAGGTGAACAACGTTGTTTATTTCCTCATTGCATTCAATGACTGATATGCCAAACTTGTCGTTTAAAAAGTACAGGAGTCCCAGAAGTACAAGGAGTCCGATGCGCGAAATCCACCATGAATCTGGTTTCCCATCCGCAGAAAATCCGAAAGTAGACCATCCCCGAAATTAAATCCCAGTGAAATATTTAAATTTAGCAGAAGACGCCATCTGCGAAATTTAATCCCATTAAAGTATGTTTAAGATCGCTAGACCGAAATAGGATTTCACAGATTGCTCCCATTTTAACGTTTCAAAATAGACCATTGCCGAAGTAAAATTTCGGTTTCTTCTCGCGACGGGATCACCTGTTAGCATTGTTTCCCTCCTATCAGAGGATGCGTGGGAGTAAACGTTAGTTCCGCATTGTAGAAAGTAATTTATGTCATATTTCCGTTTCAGTGGTTTTATCAAGTTCATCGTTGTGGCCACTGGATCAGAGAATAAAGGCACAGAGGCAAGGAATTTACATCTGTTTTATTTGTATGCCAATTTCCAGGAATTTAACATGAAGCCTAAGCTGTACACATTCAGTTTAATCATTTGGCCATTTAAAGCACCTGTGTAAACGTGGGCTCATTCACAGTGTTTTAGTCTGTTAAATTAGATATCTTGACTACGTACGATCACAAGACTCAAGCTTGGTTCTATCGCAACTAATAAGCTTTCGTGGATAACTCAGAGAAAACAAGTTAAATGTTTTGTTTTAATCAACTCAAACTCAAACGACGTAATCACGATGCGTCATAACATCAAGTAAACAACCGAACAACTGTTTACGACGCATAAATTCAACTCCTGAGTACATACATACGAAACAGTACTCTGTCAACCGAACATATATCCTGTATCGGTTAGTCCTATTCCTCTCGCAAAATATCTAAGTGAACTAAAACCTGCAGTTGCGAAGCTAACCCAAAATCCCTGCACGATTTATGCCTCAGAAGAAGCCCTGTAGGCGGTGGGAAAGTGTGACGTCACGATTTTGAACATCTTTGAATTAAGGGGAAAAATTCAATTTTCATGTGAGAACGTCAATGGCCAAAACTGAGAGTGATGCCCTTTCCAAACACGGAGATATCAGCTTTCAAAGGTTTGAATCTCTCTAACAAAACCCTATTTTTTATTGTTGCTTCCTAACTTAAGGAACCGAGGAATAGTAACAGAGTTTTGACCAGAGATTTTTGAGATTTAAACGCCTCTAGTTTAAACACTATATACACTACAGGTCTGCTACT
>JAAAKL020000994.1:0-34206 GCA_010016065.2 Carybdea cf. marsupialis auct. non (Linnaeus, 1758) | reverse complement strand
TATGAAAACTGAGAGAAAAGCTAGCTTAGGGAGTCATGCCACGAAAACCCATGTAACGGGGTGAAGGGGGGGGTGCGGCGCTAACCCGAAAAAGTAACAAAGATTGTTCTTAATTTTCGATGAGGCGGACATTGCAGTCGTTGGTAATATACACATACCAATGTTACTCCAATGATTGGTCAAAACTACATCAAAATGCTCAAAAAGGATCAGGAAGCCCAACTCGCTCGAGGTTAAGATAGAAATTCTCGCTAAGCCAACTTTTTGTGATTCTCCAAATTCATTAAAGATTTGTTTGATGACTCTCGTGCAAACAAGTCGACAACAAAACCTTGGAATCGTATTTTTTTCTTTCTCCACGCAACAGAGCTTGGCAGCTGAGTATCAGGGCATCAAAACTACTGTTAAAGATGCACATGACATGGAAGAACAAGCACAATGATAAAAAACACTGGAATACTCAACAGCTGCCGCACTTCATCAGCATCGAGTAGAAAGATGCACTTCTTCAAAAAAAGTAAATGTTTTCAACACAACCCGAGTTCTTAGCCGAAGCGGCTCTTACCTTCATCCCTAAATCCTTATCCTTATTACCTCTTTGCTAATGCCAAATAAAAAGGTAGCAGCATACAAATGCCTCTTCCTACTAGAGTTCCATTGACCTCCCAGCTGCGACTCGAGGGGGTCACGAGAAATATTGTCGATCTCTTTATAAAAAAGAGTGCGTCGCTTTCGATCTTAAAATCAAAACGATTTGATTTCAACCCTTAGGATAAAAGCCCTTGGATTCCAAGTGTTGAGTTGTCTATTAGTTAAATAGACGTAAATAACCGAAGTTACCTCCATTTACCGCATATTGTGAACAACAAATATGAGAGCTTCGAAAAAGCAATAGAAAGGCGCCTCTTACTTTTGATGAAAGTCCTGATTTTCCAAGATGTATAATACTCGCTATAATAAGCATTGCCTCCGCACAAAAGACCTACAAGAAAACATAGAAAATGGCAGAATGAATACGAGTGTTGTTTTCCTCGATACTACTACCGTCATCCCACAACAAATGCTTGAATGTCATACTATCTCTGTCATACAAAAAGATAAACTACTTAATTAACTAAGAAAAGTAAAGTAAAAATAGGTAAAAATTGGTACCAAATCATCTCTCGACGTTTGTATGCAGTCTGGCAGCCATCATCGGCAAGGGGTATGGATAAATTCAAAAATGACGGCTAAATATAGCTTAAGCAATACAACTTTTGCTCAAACAAGGTTCGCCTCGACTTTCATCTCCTGCTTCAGCATGCGCATGTAAAGCATTTCTTTCTTTCACCATACACCGCTGCTTTTAGGAAGCACCTGAAAATGTTCGATCAAGCGATCTGGAATATGGCAGTCATGCTCGTTGCTATATAGAGAGAACTTTCTGGTGTAGGCCTATGCAATGAAACACTTTCTCAACTGACCTGCATTTCTATCAGGTTATTCTACAATTTCCGAGACGAGAAACAAGAAACGACTGCGTGTACGTGCAAAGACGAACATTTCTAAACTCTTCATTTAGAAATTGATTCAAACCTATATTATTACTCCCACAATTCGCAACTTTCCCTAACAATTCGCTTAACTTTCAAACATGCTTACATTCTGTTGCCTCACGTCCGTGACAAGGCTCAGATACCTCAAGGCCAGTTTTGTCAGTGTCCCTGCAATGGCTGATCCGATAAAAAACTCACCATTCATAAGGTAACCTCGCAATGGTGGCCTAAGAGGCAACGGAGTGAATATATTATAAACACCATAATACAAAAAAACCTTTGTACAAGCAACATAACCAAGCATTACCTTGGCATTTGTGTAACGATATCTCAGTGGTACTTTAATACCTCAAGAGAAGTTAGTATTTTTCATCAAAGACAAGTTTATTTTAATAACTGAACAGGTCACGTTTCTGGAAATTTGACCATATAAATTGAACAATTTCTGCTCAATTTCTACTCAACCATTCATGTTATCCCACCAGCAATGTTCTTTTTATCGAAATATTACTCATAATAACGAGAACGGCATTTCAATGATCAATCCTGTGTCATACACAAAAGACACAGAGAAATACACACGGAGACAGACAGACAGACACAACACACAGACAAACATCAAAGCACAAATACAAACAATGGAGATAAATAGTAATCTACCAAACAGTTAAAATGTTATCTAAAATAAATCTAAGACTATAGGATTTACCTTTTCTCATCAGCTAGTTTTCCTGAAAGAGAGGCTGAAGTAAATGCACTTTGGGTGGCGTAGGTGCCATCAGCAGTAACCAACTTCTGAGATGATGACTTCCCTTCATCTTGAACTGCAATTCAATAGATAGAAAATAAAACTAAAATAGCAGGACCACACCCATTCTAAAAATATATAAAGACAAATAAAAACAACAAGTGGTATCACAAGCTTTCGGGACCAATGTTTATTCTTCAGATCACACTACAGTCAATTAGGGAGGTTGATCTTATATTCAGAAATTGAAAACAAAAAGACATCTACAAAAATCCATAGAGGCATTAAAAAAATTAAAAAGGTACCAAAAAAAATTCTGAAAATATAATGACAAAAACAGACTGTGTATAGGGGCTAAAAAATTTTACAATCATAAATAAATTCATAGGAAGGGAAAGATAACTGAACGAATGCAACTTTCTTTTAATGTAAGATTTGTATGATTCAATACGTCGGAAGTACAATCACTCCCTTCACAATTCCGTAATTTTGTTAAGAATTCCGCGGGAAACATAAGCATGTCTGCCAAAGTGGTCACAGATTTTAAGATTTTAAGATTATAATGATGATGAAGTTATGAAACCTGGTGTAGTGTCTAAATTTAGCTGTTATGATTTTCGATTTGTTTTAACAACGGGCTCATTTAACGACGCCTTACCATCACACTAATGTGACATAGTAGTCGGCTGGATGGTGGTTTCACTCCAAGCTATGAAAATGGTACACATATAGTGTGGGAAGGAAGTCTATGTACTGGAAAGTGTGTGGTGTATGAGCATGCATGAGTGTGAGTGAGCCGTTTTATATCTTTTAATACCTTGTAAGTTTGATATCATACTATTAGGGCATTTCTCTTACTTAAACGATGCCCCTCAGAGACACGAACCTGCCTACAATACACTGTCAACTGATTCTGAACACTAGAAAATATACAAATACTATGATAAAGCGTGTACCATGTCGTTTAAAGGTATCTTCGAATCAAATAAACCATATTTCTGCAGCATATTTGGTTTGAATTTACGCTAAGGGGGCTCTGTCAATTAGTCACAAGATATTGCCACTGGCTACTTCCCTGTTTTCATTGGTCATGGCGGTCAACAAAGCGATCAAATAAGTAGTAAATAATCTAGTATGAAACTCTCTACGATCTCTTTATATCATTCTTATTTAGTCTTAAATATATTAACCTTTCTACACGAATTCCTTTTCTCGATGGATTTATCTCTAGTTCTACATCTTACCAGCAAAGACAAACGTTTCGATCTGTTTCACTTGTAAACAAAACGTTGCCTATACTGTTTCCAGCCCTCTCTTTGATGCCACAGAACACTTTTTCGACAAAGCAAAGTACAAGAACGAAACTATATCGTCTGTGGTAAAAAAAGCGAACGTTTTGTCATAGTTTGTCTGTGATTCGGAGAATGAACTTACACGATTGTGCTGATACTCGCCAAGAATATGATTATTGACTGTAACCTTCTTTCTATAATGCAACAATACCCAAGCACTAGTGGGAAATTTAGATCTATTTCCCATAATTTCAATAGAGATTGGATTGCGGTATATCATAAGCAAGAATAGGTACAATTATGTAAATCATACCATCAATTGCTATGTATTATTTCAGAATCTTGTTGGTATTTTCATTGACATTTAAAGAAACATAACTGATTTAATACTTCAGTCACGGCCACATTCGGACGACACAATTCCCTGCTCTAAAATATTTTTACAGAACAGTTTTCTCTTGGAGGAATAGTAACGGCATATTCGTCGTCATAGGAGGGACTCAAATTGTGGGAAAAACCAATAACACCTAGAGTTCATGAAGAACTAGGCAATAGACTGATTTGATAAAATTAGATGGTGGGAAATGGGGAGCTGCTTGGTTGACATGAAACATTTCTTAATTTCCCTCGCGAAAGAATAATGCGCATTGAAGTTCTACTTATACAAAAATAAATTTCAAGGAATATTTCAAAAACAAAGCCTAAAATATTCACTTTTTTAGAGTTGACTAAATACGACCAAAAATGAAGAATAACTAGAGAAATTAACAATAGAGTGGTCACCCTGTATCCTCCATAGGGTCAATAGGATGCAAGAATGTTTGAATGGGATGTCTCTAACTTTCTAGCCGCTTCATACTTATGAAAATATTTGCCTACACCTACGTTTCTAAAACGAGAGGTCCTGCCTTTGCTTGCAGGTATTACCGCAGTGAGACAGTCTATCTGGGAGGAATGAGTTGTTGTATGGCGAATGGCAATAAACGAATTTACGCATTTCAACAAAATCCACAAGCTATTCTTCCGTACTGAATCTACAGACCATGGACGAACCCCGTTTAAACTAGAAATGTAATGGCATTCAATATATCATACCCCCCATCTTTATCCTGCAATATGACACTAAACTACTCTGATTTCTGCATACAATGCAACGGACTGCTATTACCTAAGATACCACTACCAGTATCGAATAGACGAGACTTTAAGTAAAGTAGTGCGTTGTGATCCTTTTCATAGACACACTGATACTGACAGTAACTTCGATACAATCAACCGATGCTACAAGATTATCCATTTACTTATTAGTTACCGCAACCATGCTTAATGAGAAAACAACAAATGAAATAGTTGACAGGTAACCTTAGCTTCCTTAAAGTAAATCAAAGTTGATACGTATTCCTAACCTTCCTTTTCTTCTCCGGCCGCTTTCCGCATTTCATCATCAACAATGGGGATCTAAAAACGTGAAGTATAAAATGATACAAGAATCATTTCACTTTGACACTTTAATAGTCTATTGTACATTATGATGACTTAGTGGGTACAAGAGGGGTTGGATCTCAACTGTCGATTCGCTATTATCACATAGTGACACCTTATACGCCGAACAGCAAAAGATTTCGTTTACACTCAACTGACGATTTCGTCAGTTTCGGCTGTATCAAATCAAATGTGCTAGACTCAAGACTAAACGCTTGTGGATTCCATGCTCCCCAGGCTGTTGTAATCACAATGCAAAGGTTCAGTGGCTGACCTACAGGCTTTAATGGTGGGCATGGGTATGAGTATCTATAAATAGTGGCGCAAAAAAGTACTGAGCTGCGGACAATGAAGATAGCATGACCCTCATTGGCGCCTTGTTAGTTTAGATAACCCCCTTTCCCCTTATTACAAAAAGGCCGTTTATTGCTTGGTTACCCTACCTACATAGTTACATTCAAGTAAAGTAATTCATAATTTCACAACTTGGCATTGCTTTACGACATACGTTGTGACTCTGCTTGATGCTGTAAGATTTCACTCGATCGACAAACTTAGTCTGTTGTTGTCAGAACATTGTTCGTCACGCTGAAAACAGTCGTGCCAAACAATCAACATTCTAACAGCTTCTCATTCATATTTTAAAGCCACTTGTTCATATCGAAACCAAACAGTTCAGTTCCCAGAATTTACACGAAAGGGAAACAGAATCAAGAGTGCCTGTGCAAAAGTAGGCCGTATCTTTCACCACTGATCCATCTGTAGATGGGGTCTTGCTGTTGTGTGGCAAAAATGGTAAAAGAGGTAATTGCGTAACATAAAGCACTTTTTTACATTTAGTTAGATAAGTTACAGGTAATAGTATATTGAAATACTGACAGCAAACGATCATCACAGAACTTAGGCAGATTTGATGAAGGATAAGCTCAAGTTGCAATATTAATTCGAGTCTATAAAAATGTGTAATCCTAAATGTACAATTACAGTAGCACAGTTATAGATCAGAACCGGGTGTGTTACGTACTTGACCGAGTCCGTCCTTGATTTCTTTGGTGACACTTAGGATGTCTTGCGCAGTATGGCAGTACTCGCCTAGAATCCAGAGTGCATGGCGGTGTATCCTGATCATTTGGGGGAAAACAATGATCATAGTCATGAAGAAGAGCTACGTTAGACATGGCATCCGAATGAAGATGCCATACAAAAACCGAAACAGTCTGTTTTACGTAATGCGGAATTGAAGCAGTAATGAAAACACTTATGACGGGGGAATCCACGATAAGCTTTGGTGCAATGACAATAAAATCAGTGATCATGGCCCTTTCTGGGTTTGGGTCTTGCCCATATGCCATCTGCTTACCCCATTCGAGCTTCTCTTCCCCCTAATCTCACTACATCATTCAGCTCTGAAACAAGTCATTCATTTATCTTCCATATATGTCTACATATAGATATATCAGCATACATGAAAAATTATGTATACTCTCATATATAAACATATCTATGTAAGCATGTAGGTACCAACAAGTATTACTACCGTTTTTATCTAGAGTTCTCAATACAACAAGGTACTACTAAGCAGTTGGGAAAAGGAAAAGCACTTTTCTTTAGTGAGAAGCGCAAGAATGTGGCAGTTTGTCTTTTGAGCAAGTGACATAAGAATTCTAAGGGAAAGGCAAATAAGGCTTTGTTACTGGCTAATCTACTGGTCTGCGGAAGTATAAAAAAGCAAGGTAAACCTCTGTACTATGTAGTGTTGGATTAGCATCAGCACATAGATGGTATTTTGAGCGAGAGAGGCAAAAGACTCTCCCGTTAAAATAGAACTGTTCCATGTGGTCTACAGAGGACAAAAAAGTCACAATGTTAGCCAACCATCGAAAACAAGCAAAAGTGGACTATTAAGAAATAATGAAAATAAAATAACAGAAAACTGTCTGCACTCCTTTAGAAGGAATGGAAAATATCAAGTCCACCGGAAGCATGGACATATGTTTGAGGTACCTTGTTTTTTCAAATGTGTTAACTTATAGCAAACAAAACGGTCCTAAATAAATGAGTCACAACAAGTCGACATGTGTGTTGCCCTTTGCGCACATCCTATAGGTTAGAAATAAAACAAAGATCTTCACACCTTCAAGACACCACAGTCTCAACTTACTTTGCCGACTTTATCGTATGGAAATTTTCCAGAAGTTTTTCAATGATAATAGCTTTTAAATTATCAAATTTTTCAATGGCTTCTCTGATGAAAAGAAGAACATCGAGAGCTGCCTGTTCGTTAGTGTCTCCAAGGAATTCTGTCAGCTGGAAGACAAAAAGATGAAAAAAACCACATCCATAAGAACGAAGAAACTGTGTTTAAATCATACTGACTAACGGATTGATCAGTTTACGTCAAAACAATCGTAATCATTACAGCAAAATTAAAAATGCACAATATTATCATCTTTGACAGTTACTTCTCGATACCTCGATACCTTCTCAGACACTGTCTCAGTAATTCTTTCAGCTATTATGGTTTTCATTCAACCATCAAAATCTACTGTTTCTGAAAAATGTTCTAAATAGGATTAATGCTACCTGCTCTCTTTATCTAGAATTGCGATAGAAATTTATCTCGAGTTCATATTCAAAAGACACTCTTTAAACACAGTAATTTTAACTTAAGTTCTTTCTCACAAAAGTGCTTTTACTTACAAACTTTGGCAAGGCGCAATGAAGGGAAGACAAGTATTTGATCAACTTACCATCGGAACAACAGATGGAGCAACGTCCGGGAATTTCACACTGCAAGAGTGAAGTGTGCGAACAAGTACCTGATACATAAAATGAACTGAGTATTAGCAAATTGATAAAAACGTTAGATAGATATATATGTACTGTTACACACAAAGTCTCGGTCGCTTTTCAAACAGCATTCAAGGTAACTGTGGTGGAGATAACCTGGTGAGCTTGTCCTCGCGCTGCTAAAAAACGGTTATCGGGCGAGGCTGGCAAAATTTGGCCTCATAATCGTTTATCCAAGTTGGTTGGGAAAATTGATTATGAACCGATTTCACAACGACGTTGAGGAAAACGTGACTTTAGCCGGATCTCTACTAGGCGGAAAATCTCTACCGCTACCTCGATTTTCCGCTGCTACATCTCCCGCCGCTACCTTTCATGCAATCTCTACATGGCTGCGGAGGGAAAGAGGAAGCAAGAGGCAAACGATCCAGAAATCTTCAACAACGATGGAATGATGAACAATATCCTGTGTTTTTTGCTTTTTCATAATGGCATCTATATGTAAACGTACTTGAACGGAAAGGAAATAGGAGGCAGCTTAAAAGAGGGTTCTGGGTACGACCGATTTAGGCAAACCCAAAGCAGGTTGAAAAGGTTCATAAATGAGTGCTTACTGCGCAATACAATGTGATCGCAGCGTAAAGAACAATAGTTAGCTTGGACATGCAATCCAAACATCACATATGTCAAGATTGGCCATACCATTGTATTCCGTGAATCTGATCATCACACGACTTATTCATCGTGCCCTTTTACCACTCTCGTGATGATTATACCACATTACCAGCTCAAAAGAAAGTCGACTCGATCTAATAAGATCATTCGCGGCGTTATGCTCTACCAACTGAGCTATGGTGACCCGGTGATAACATAGTTTACTTTTCACTAGTCGCCACATTAGCTCTCCATATTCCACTGGTGGACATCACATCCAGCTCTACGCAATTCTGGAAACCAGCCTCTCCACGTCATGCGACTTGACCATGGAAGGACAACCAACCGGCCATCATACTGTCCACGGCCCATTGAAGATCCGGGTGGTGACATTTTCACTTTTCACGTGTGTCTCTTCTAACTTGCTATCTTCAAATCCTCTCTTCCCTATATAATTCCTTCTAAACTCAACATCTAATTTAGCGCTTTACGCTACCGATAACTTCTGTATGCCTACTTGTCTGGAGTTATCCGTAACATATACAGACATGACTTCATAAATGTCAGTGAGTGGAACTCGCATAGTTTCATTTGCTTGAGTTCTGTCGTCCATAGAAATAAAATTTTTAATCGTTGGTTTTCTCCATGGCCACCTTTTCCTTATCAACGGGAGGAGAGATCATAGCTGTGAAAAGACTGTTTCCATTTTCTCACGATTTGATGGGTTAGTTTCACCGGCTACAATTTGAAAGTAGAAATGAGTTACACCTTTCGACCCGCTACATTTTCCGCCTCAGCTATAACAACTTTGTACAATGATCATGGGTAGCGGTGGAAAATGTAACGGCTACCTATGACTTTCCACCTAGAGGAGATCTGGCTTTAATGACAGAAGATGGTACCTTGCAGCTAGAGACACCAGTGTATTGCTTTTGTTATTTTGGGAGTTTTCTCTGGCCTAGAGAATAGTGATGATCAAGATTGGCAAGAGTAAAATACAAAGTGTCTTAGAGGGTAGGTACCTGGAAATTCAATTTGTGCTTTTAGCCGACGGCGTTCAGTGCCACCCGATGTTAAACAACACACTAAGTAGGACCCTCATTATAATGATATCCCTATGCAGCAGCTTACGTGCGTAACACAGTCAGCGTATCAGTTAAAACTCATCATCGAGAAAAGCCCTCGATATTGATAGATGTTCTGAGACACAAATACTGTATGATGAGACTTATTCTGTAGTATGTTATGATATAACTATAGGGTAAAGACATTTATCAAACATACCGAATAATATGGTTATATGAAAGGTGCCATTCTCCCACCTTTAATGCATTTTGGCTGTTTGTACTGTTATTACCTAGTCTTCTCAAACTATGACCCAATAAGTTTGAAGCACCAAAATTTAAGCCTCTGACGATTCAAAGCAGCTACTTATTTATATCTTATTCCACATCCCAAGCTATTTGTAAGGTCTTCTTATTCTTCTTCATCTGATCTGAAAATTGGCAATTCTGATCACTTTCACTTTCAAATCTCTCTCTCCTTCCAAGGGGCATAACGTACACTGTACCTCTTTAGCTATATATTTTGTTGTGGGTAGAAGAGCAATTGTGTTAATAGGGTAGTAATTCTTTTTTCCAAATTTTTTTGGATGTAGCAGTGAGTCACAACTTATCAAGGCTCGAGGATAAGGCTTACTGAGATTGATAGACCGACAGGTGAATGATGATGAATAACGAATGACATGAATTTGGTGACTTATGAGGATGGTTATGACAAGCATTTATTGACTTGTGATTTGAAGATGTCCATGTTGTAGTCCTCCGGGAAACAATCTTGTGGCAACGCGTTCCACGATTGGGAGGTTCTTGGAAATAACCCTCTGTTCATAAAAAATTTCGTTTGATGTTAGCCACATGGAGAAAGAAATGAAAATTCTTTGCAGTGGGGGTAGCAAGATGCGTTCTTGCTGTAAACGTTTTACGAGGAGGAGCTAGTGATTGAAGCTCAAACGAGCACTTTCCATGGAAATAACGAGAGAGTAGAGAAATGAAGCTTAGAGCAGATGGCGTAAGATAACATTTTATGGGGGCTGCCGGGTCCTCTTCCCGAAATTTTGAAAATTGTACTGCTGAAAATGAACGTGGACTTTTCTCAGACAATTATCACATCTTGCCAATATTTTTTCGTCACTATTAGCCAATCTGAATTTGATTGGTTTTCTTCCAATGCCTCCTCACAGTACCGGACGTTACTTTAGGAAGTTTAAAGAAGAACCCTGTCACTTTCACAAGCGACAACGAATACATGTTTTGGACGGCCAGTCCACAAAACTGGCCAAAATCAAAACGATTAATTTTTGGTGTTAAATCGGCAACAATAAGAATAATGCAGGACTGTACCAATGATCCTGAAGGCGGGAGGGGGGCATTGCTGAAAAGAACAAAATATATTCAATGGATTATTATGTAACAATAGCTTGGCAAGAAAGGGCGGGGGACAGCACGTACCAAAGGGCGTAGCATGTCAATTCAGTTCCCGGGCCACTCAACCTAAGCTTGTGCCATTTTTAGTATCTAGCGACTTTGTTATAAAGGTTTGTATGCCGGCATTTGTAAGCGGTGGGTGTGGTAGGTGCCCCCCTGGCCTCCAAGATGGCTGTGCCACTGCATGAGTCCATCCTACCTCCAGTTACTATGGTCCTGTAATGTGGGTAGAAATTTGTTTTAAGAAGTCAGAAAAATCGTTGTATGACCAACTGTACAAATTTCTATTCCTGGGTCTATGGTAAAATTTCGGGAGTTGACGTCAAAAACAGCTTACTAGCATTTTTGCATGTGGCTTAACTTAACATAAGCAAGATACATTCAAAGTCATGACAAAATATACGTGGCGTTTCTGTGTTGTGATTTTAGAAGTCTTCCGCTTGTAGCTCCACGTACACGCCTCTTTAAACGAAGTCATAACTGACCTCTCACTCTTGGCATTTTGACACTATAGGGAGGATTGAGAAGCGTGGGGAGAGGCGGTCAAAGAAATATGGTCAATAGTCGCCAACTTTGACGACAACTCTGGACCGATTTGGCGATTCCTTTCCAGAAACTTCGAGGGGGTTACGCACAGACAACTTCGTCAAGTTGTAGTCAAAGTGTTCTGAATGCTAAATGAACGCATACATAAAAACTGTTGAAACCTGTCTGAATGCAATTCAAGTAGTTATGCAATGGCATACACACTGTGCAATTTACCATTCCCTGCAAATAGGGATGCACCAACCACTTCTCCTAATGTTCCCTCCTTGAAACAGTAATACTTCATGGATAAATTACATCAACGTTCCGACGAAGACATTTTTCTATTAAGCACAGAAATGGAATATTTGCATCTTGGCAGGATATCGTGATACTGGTCTGAAATCACCCTCTCTACTAGAATGCACAACGTGGTATATGCCACGTGTCACAATAGTGCGTAAGCTCCTAACAAACTGTCTTACTGCAGATGAATTGGGGAAAACAATCAATAAAGTAAACAAGAACATTAAGAACATGTTTATGGTATGTCATAAATTCACTTGACCATAAACTGTTCCATTATTTTTTAACCCTGTACGCAGGATTAGCTAATTTCAAAAGAGAAGTATGTGATTTTACATTTGAGGTGGGTTGCGTGGCTGAAGAAGCGATTGTAGACATTTTACAGATCACTTATTATTATTATTTAAGATGTTTCATGTCATATTTTCTAGCACTAGCTAAATAAAACCGTCCCTTCATTAATTCTTTATTGGTTATGGTCTATAAAACCATTTTAATGATGATTACAGAACTGCCCTCAAACACCCCTGTCAAATTAGGCATATGAAATGCTCTGCTTCATTACGTCCCTCACTAACAGAGGCATATTATTTAATTTTCCTTAATAGTGCACATATTCTGAGTCAACTGTCAAAGTTTCACTGATGACTTCACTAACATGCACACTTTCGTTTTAGCACTCGACAACGCGACGTTCCCACTCTATAACAAAATATGGCAAAAGCAGTAGACACAACTCAAAATCATACTAGACGATTTCATCTTCATCGCAACGATGCATAAAATGAGGTCCCTTAATATCAATGCAGATAACTCGCCTGCCTGTAGTTCCCAGTATCATCTTGATCTCCTTCTGTGTGTGTCTTACTGATTTCCTTTCGAAGTATCATCACCACCTATCAAAGAAAAAAGAAGGCAAAATGGTAATCTTTCTCATTTTATGTCACAAAAATTAAAGCTCGTAGCACTCTAGTACGTAAGCTCGCTGCCAACTGTAACGGGCGATTATTTCCTTACAGAACTGTTGGGTAGAAATGACGTCCTTCTGGGCGTTCCCAAACAAACACTGAAATATAGTTTTCTCAAGGATGTTGTTTAAGGGCATATTCAACAAGTGACATCTGAAAAGTGAACATACTGGACACACATTAGAGTAGCCGTTTACTCTTCTTCTCGCTCATTAAGTCACGAGTTTTTCAATTGAAACCAAACGTTTTTTTCATGAATGTGTAAGTTGATAAATTCTACATACTTAAAATCTCTCACCCATAGGGCACATTACAGCTATGGAACATGATTTAAATTATTCCCATCAAATCAAAATTTAATAATAATGGGTTTGAATCAATTATAGGTCATTTGCTAAATATCGTCAAGATATAAATATACTAACACTTTTCGACTCAGTTGATGACATAGATGGTAAATGTTTATCGTGTCGTGAGTAGTAGCCTTTTCCTGAGCTCAGAAGAAGACTACGACTCACGACATGATATACCACCTATCGTTAAGTTAAATAAACAAACAAGAAATCAACTGTTGGCTTCCAAATTGAGACCGAGAAGTGTTTCCAAAAAACCATAGTCTACGTACGTTTATGACTTATGTTACAAGAAACAACACACATACATGTACAGGTTGCAGCTAAAGACTTTTACTCCTCTGTCCCTCAACAACGATTTTACCGATAGAAACGGAGGAAGTAAGCGATCACTGATAAATTCAACTGGGGACTTATTGCTTAGTAGTAATAAATGTTTGTTGGTGGTAGAGAGCAATAAATGCACGAAATAGCGAAAACATTTTAGTACTTAAAAGCCTTTCTCATCTGACACTCCTCAGAGTACAATCGCAAGAAATCAAATTGAGAAGAAATCAATGAAACTTATACCAAACTGTATTTTAACAGTACCCAATCAGAACTCTGACTGCCAAGTTGGTGTTGTTTTGACCAAATAGTGTCTGTGAAATTCAACGGCTACCCGAAAAGGCCCAATGAAAAGCCTCTGCTCTTATGTGAACGGATTCGAGAACAGCTAAGTGAACAGCAGATCTAGCTTTACCTATTATATGGAATACGGTCATCCGTGATACAATTTCGCACAGTCTGGGTTTTCAGGCAAGTGCTACCCTAATGCAGAGTCACATTGCTTAACAGTGCCTTTGGTTTTAGAGACCCGAGGGGGTTGTTTACTTGCAGGAGCTGGTACTTCACGAGTACAGAACGGAACATGCTGCTTAATTCTATAACCTAACTTCAAAGTCGTGCATTCGACATAGCTTGCCTCAGTGACGTTGTAAAATATGGATAAAATACGAGTTTCTGACATAGTTTTGAGCTACTTCTGCCAGGGAGTTCAAAGAATTTCAAACATTGCCCAGTCATTTACAACTCATTCCTACGGCGAAACATCTAACCACCGCGTGCTAAACTTTACACAACTGTAGAACTGCCCTGTTTTTCTACAATAAATGCACCTTACATATTGACAATAAGAACCCCACAATTTCTGTATACGTCATAAGTGACCCGTACATTACCTCTTCCACGTTCCTTGTTGAAACAAGCTCAAGAACCAGTTGCAACGTCTTCTTTCTTACTTCCAAGTCTGGACTGGAAAGCACACGTAATATATCCATGACTAATTCCTAAAACGAGCAAATGCTTCATTTAAAGACTAGGAAGAGATTTATACATTATCTAAATCAAAATATCTATCCAATACCACACTAGAGATAACCTAGTCCTTGTTAATCAGTCCAAAATTTACTTACTTACTAAGCATGACAAGTTCAAGATATAACTGAGAAAAACGCTGGTCTTTCTTGATAAAGTTCTAATATATTTGCACACTAGATACTGCATATCTTCTCAAAATCACCAGAGAAGTAAGAGTTACCTCCTCCGTGCTCTGCAGCAAATGTCATGACTTAATCTTTAATGTCACTGAACTGCTATGCCTGTGAAGGCCAAAAAGAATCTACAGACCCTAATAAGCATCAAAACAATGTTCTCTTTATATATCTTTAAGCTTACTTGAAAAAATAATTCAAATATTTTTCTATCATCAGCTATGATCCAATTTTCGAGTGTCTATTCCGACTATGATAGGAGCATTGGATCGTATTTTTATTCACATTTCATTTTTGATACAGTACCTGTACGCTACCTTAGTTACCTTGTTGTATAAAGCCATTAGCCATAGCCTTGTTTCAGAAATCCTAACAGTTTATCCAAAATATGTTTCTTGACTTTGCTATTACATATCGACCTGATCATTTGGCAAATTTGACTGCTCTAGCCAATACAATGAAACTTAATACGGCCAATCCATCAAAACTAACGACCTACTGGTGTTTTAGCTATATACGGCATATGTGTCAATTCTTAAAAGTACAAATTGATTAGAGCTGAGTTAAACAGAACAATCAAATAAAAATGCAATAATATTTGATCACTAGGGAGTCAGTTACTGAATTCGAATGAAGGAAATACATGATTCATGAATTACATTCGCCTTTTCCTTCTTAGAAAGGCAATAATCCCTAGAGGAATACTACTAAATTTCAACAATTGGCCAAGAGAAAGGTCGAAATAATGGTGCAGCAATCTGCCAGTTCATCCGACTTGACAATTAAAATATGCCTACGTTTCATAAGAAAGTAGTGAAAGCTGCATGAGTGAACGAAGCTGCTTAGCAGATAATAAGCTATATAGGTCAGCAATGCAGGCTAGGTCTAACAGAGACTTATAGTTATTCATGAAAGCTTACAAAAACAAGCACAGCGCAATTCATTTCCAGCGAAATGACATCTATCAGCCAATCAGAGGCTCCTGTTACATCGAGATAATGACGTTTACAAGCCTTTTTGCGCTTAGTCTTTTACACCCTTCCTCTTAGTCACTCTCTTCTACTCATCTACGATTTACGTCTAGTGTTCAATTTCTTTATGTTGCAAATTTCCTCGAACAACTTTTTATTATAAAATATTTGAACATATTCTTGGTACCACCAAACTTAAAGATTGCTTTGATTCTCGCGATCTTTAAGTTTTGATTACAAATTGCTTTTGAAGTCAAACCATAAAAGACAAATCTACATGTGGGACACAATGCAGTATTTTCCCTGCCGCGGTTCTACTCGATTTATAAGAACTCATTTAACTACACAGCGAATCAGTACCTGCAGAACTTTTTCATATGCTGGATTCTCCCTGAATTTGATGAGTCTGTCTAATACAATCAGCTTAACGTTGTTGTCACTCTCTTTGACGATGAGATCAATGTAGCAGGATGCAGCAGCCTGTTATCAAAAAAGAACATAAGCATGATTATGATCTTAATCTTAGGCAATTGAGCTCGTCCATTTATCTACGCTACACTATTTAGATCGGCTCTATCAAATATCTATCATAAGAAAGTTCGCAAGTTTACGATCACATATTAACTCTCAGATAGCACTTAGTTGTATTTTTGCCGAGTGACAATAAAAACTCATCGTGTACCTATACTATCTAAAAGAAAGTAATTACCAACCCCTTTTACAACAAACTTGTTCGATATCGGAAACTTTGTTTACATGCTACATGTGACATTATCACAATTGACAATATTATACGATGACAACATCGGCCTGCATATAAAGACGAAAAGACTGAAAAGAAGAGCACGCATGGCACTACGTTTCAGTACTATAAATACAGTATTAATCCTAACTGTAATTCCTTTTGTGCTATATTGCTGTATTAATCAGGTGCCTTTCACAACATCTTGGCCAATTCCTCCACCCAGCCATGACCTTTCTTTGTGAGAACACAGTCAAACCTTGTCAGAAATACGAACGTTTCCTATCGAAGGGTCACCAATAGTCTGCGTCAATCCAGTGAAAAACGACCCAAGTCTTATTTAAGCCGGCGTCTAACTTACTGATAACGTCCAACCTGAATCCGATCATATTCATCAACCTCTATACTGAATGAACTAACAACTATTACTTCTCTCATCTATAGAAAAGTAAAATTGAGAGAAGCAGTTAAAAATCCGCCCCACCTCCACTTCCGCCAGTACGCGGAAAATCTAGTTCATTTTCTTGCACCGACATTGGCCTAACCGTCTAATTGTGGTAACTTGGTGTTCTAATCAAAAACACCTTTCAATGCAAATAAAAACTGGCAGCTACCATGAGGTAAGACACATTGACTACTCTATACAACTGTTAATTAGGTGTACCTTGACAGCTGTTGGGGCTGAAGAAAGTGTCACTAAAGTTCCAGCTGCTTCATATCGGACTGCATTAGACGACGAATTTAAAAGATTGTAGATGCATTTGATGAATCTAGCACGCTCGGAGGGATTGGCTATGCATACCTAAAAAAAGATTCAGAAAATATAAAATGACTAAGAGACTCAATTTGACTCCCGAAAAAAATGCATAGTAATTTATACTTGTAACTTGTACTTGTTTTGATTGATTCATGGCCCAGATAAACTAATGTGTAGTGCTCACTTATTAAAGGCAAATTGTACGTAATGTGATCTTCAACTCAAACTGAACAAGCGGGAATTCAATATCAAAAGATCATTAAGTGTAGACGAAACACTGATAAAGAAAGATAAGTGATCAAGGAAAAGTTTCAAATATAGTGATTTTTGAGAAGTTGACAAAAAAACTTTGGGCGGAAAGAAAATGATCCAGGGAGAGTATGCAGCAAAAGGACAATTGAAGCATTGTCAAAACGTTGTTGGTGCAAACAAACTGATCAGGGAAAAAGGGGTCTTTAAAGCAATGTCGAAACAGTGCTACAGAAATGAAATTAACCAAGGGAAACTTGAATATAATGAGATCTTATAAGAGTTCTCCAAACACTATTGAATAAAACAAACTGATCACGGGAAAGTTGAATGTAAATTGATCTTCAAAATGTTGTCAGAAAACAGTTGGGGATCAGCAACTTATCGAGGAAACCTTTAGGTAAGATGACCTTTAAACAGTTGTTAAAATACTGTTCTACAGTTGTAGAAACCAAAACGGGGAAATCTCACTTCAAGTTATCAAGTGCTGTCAAAACACTATTGGAGAAAAACCCTGATAATGAATCCTTAGTGAATGTTCACTGATACATAAAAAGTAGGATGTTACTTTATACGTTAGTACATGTGCATTTTTATTTTGTGCGGAAACGAGGTGGTGGCTCCGCTTTACTTGCGGAAAATAAACGATGTATATAATATTATTGTTATCACAGGATTATCTATTTAATGAAAACACAATCTGATCAATTCTGTATCGGAAATGCCCCTGCTTTCCTCAATTAATTCCGAAATTCCCACTTCCAAAATTACAACATCAACTCTTCAGTGTTAAGAACTGACACTATCCTATACATTCATGGCACCTTGGAAACTAAGTAAATGGAATTCATTTAGATGGGTTATTTGTACAGATAACAAAGCCGAAACTTCTGCTGCCATCGAAATCGGGGGTCAGGAGTAAGAGCTGAAGGTAAAACATTATCACATGCATTCACTAGAAGGGTTTTGGTGCAGCTCCTTTTGGCCTTACTGCTTTTCCCATATAGAGCCCTCGACGGTTTCACCCTGGATCTTCCTGTTATACGTCCACCTATGACATTCCAATCAAGTCATAGCTTCTCCAAAAACCTCCCATTGCCTTCGCAGTTCAACTATCCAAAATTGTCCTCAAATCTGATAAACTAGTCCTTCCAGACCTTTGACTGCTTGTAGGCACTCCTAACAACATTGTCATATCAAAGATACAGAACCACAGCCACTTCTCTGTCTCTCTGGATGAGTGTTTCCTGTTCTAACTAAAACAAGAAGAAAATTATTTACTTACAGGATGCAAATATATACAACTCAAAAATCTAGAGAAATAGGTTAAAACTTACTTTGTAGATGAGTTCTACTATCACCAGTTGCAAAATATCTCCGAAACTATGAACTTGATCAATGCAGGTGCTCAGGTATTCTAGGGCTTTTTCCTAATTGGCAAAACAACGGTATACAAAATCACAAAATTATAGCAACAAATTTACATCCCCCTGTCCCTCCTCTTTTAGGCTTACTACATCTGTATAACCCATATCCTTCCTGCATGATTTAACCATCTTAAGGTGACAGCAGATTATTTTGTTGTGATCAAAATTTAGTACTTACTCATTTTAATCCTGCGAGAAGCGATTCTAGTGTCCCAGCTAAAAAATTTCGTTTCGGCCACAGCTAAACAGTGGTAATTGGTAGTCAACACTAACGCTAGCTATTGCCGACAGGTCAATACAAACACAGCCAGTATGTACTATGTTACCAGTTGTCTATATCGAACGTGTGGCTCCAAACTAATTGGCCTGCATCTATATATCTGGCAAGCTGAAATACTGTGACCATGGAATTGAATTTAATAACAGTAACTTATGTCAAAGATCCTCAACACCTTTCTTGTATTTTAAATGGGGAAATGGTGTAAAAAACAATATTCTTGTATTTCATGAAGTTAACAGCACTGTTCCAGCAACAAAACCTCTGGGGAACTACATCCCATTAAAGTACTCACTATATCTTGTTATGTATGTCATTATAATGAAATGCATAACTCATACATATAATTAAATTCACAAATCCGGACTATTTATGGTAATAATGTAAATAATGAAATTTATAAAAATGTTTTGTCTTAGTTGTTATGTAAACTTATTATGTAAAGTTGAAATCAGATGTAAAATATTTTCCCGATGGACTAAATAAATAATGACACCAACAATAATGAACATCACAATTAAAAAGTTACATCTGATTTCTATATGCAACTTTTAGCATGTAAAAGCACCACTGGAAATCAATGGCAGCAAGTCCTTCGAGCCTGTGACGTAAAGTAGTGGACAAGACTCGAGTATCTGATGGTCTCTTTCTTGTCATAAGCTTTCGGGGTTTTCTGATTCACGGTCCAATATTTTTCTCAGATAGGTGATCTCTTCGAACCCCGAATTATAAATATATCAAATGAAGGAAACCACCCCTATGCATGCAAAGTGTTTACAGGTCCTTAATGCTAAAGAGGCATACTATTGAAAAGGCCACATTCACAATAATTGCAGGTGGGAGTCACTACCTCCTTCATTTATGAGATTTTGTAGTAGTCATTGTGTTTTCTTCTTTGTTTTCATCACAAACAATAGGACAAATGTCATTAGGTCATTACCATTGTTTTGTTAAGGAAAATGAGTTAGTTAAGTTCACATTCTCATTATGATACGGAGCCATTCTTGCACAACAATTTTCTCTGTCTGTCTGTAGTCATGTGAAGGTCATCAATTTATCCCCCAACTCTCCACCTAAACTTACATTTTGCAAATTTCGTTGTTTATTAATATGCTCTCCATACGTTCAATCTCACCAGTTCCTCAATTTTTGGGAACACTAACAGAATAAATGATTTAAAACAATTCAAGAGATTTTTTGTTACCATGTTCTTTAAATGAACTTGCTTGTTTTATATGCACTTTCATTTCAGAGAAAAGAGGGCACTAAATTATACAAGTTAACAAGTGTTGCGTATGTAAATATATTCAGAGGTATCTTCCATGTGATTTTATTGTATCCATGGGGTTCTTCTGCGAGTGGACTGCTTTAGCCACTCTTGACCATACTATCGAGTACCAAGCTATATCATCACTTCATCACAACTCCTGCAATGGAAATGTGATGTTGCTTGAGTAAGTTTCCTCTAAAACTTCTTGAGCCAAATATTGTAATTTCCTTTCTATTGTTCAAAACATCAGTTAACATGAAACATCACAAAAAGGATGACCTCTCACCACCAAAATTCATCAACTGCACTCAACATACCTGATCAACATGAATTAACATCATAAATGCATTTCTTTTGCATGAAGCATCCTGTTCCTTTTCCAAGAAACCATATACCAATTCAGGAGCATCCGGAATCAGAAAATCAAAGTTTCTAAAAATGTAATATGGTATTAATTAAAGAATGTTACTTTATATAAGATGTATCAGGCATTTAAGTCTAGCTAGTTTTGTTAACCAAACATTTAAAGTTTATCTCTCTTTCGCTCAGGTGCCATGTCATTTTAGGACGTCGGCGACCACAATTTTTCACTGCCTCCTATCTCTTGCTAGATGGAACATTTCTCCAACACTATGATGCCGCAACTCAAACGATGAAAGTCTCACAATACACTTACCTATAGATCGTATAGATAGCCATAACAGCATTCCTTCTTACATACGAATGCCGATGCTCAAGGCATGCTATGATAGCTGGCATCAAAGGTTCCAATAGTTCTGGTTCCTGTTTAAAGATACAAGAATAAAGCACCCGGTTACCCAAAGATAAAAAGTGATTAATGTACACAACATTAGTTGAAGCAAACAGATAATCACACTCTCCATCCCACTTCTCATACCTAAGTGCTTTCTTGCTTCTGTCTAACATAATTTTGGCCAATAAAAGCTATTATCTACTCGTTAGTCTATATATTTACAATCATCTGTGTCATAAGAAATTCAGATGGTCATTTCTACCTATGGTCTCTTTCCATCATATCAAGCCAAATCAATCATTCTCCTCCCTTGGCACCTTAACTTACATTAATATATAATATCATTAAATTACTCAACATTTTTTCCAGTCATTTTGAGACTCTTAATGGCCTTGAGGGTAAGGATGAGAATAACAAGGACCCTCATTTTTGATCAGACTTCAACTGCTTAATTACAAAAGTGATCAACAAAGCTCACACAGCACACAACACAAAGTTCACAACAACTCTATAGCAGTCGAAGTTAGTGCATAAATGTTTTGTAAGCAAAATGCTGCTAACGAGTTCTTAAAACCTATCTGCAAAATCCATCGACTCAAGAGAATGATCAAGTCCCATAATCAATTGAGTTTTTCATAGGTGTTTCAAACTATCTTCACCTTCAAATTACTATTTAATGGGGTAGCATGGTATTTCTGTGTGGTACACTTTGGTTTAACTTAGGAAAGCAAGTGACTTTATTTTTTCGCAGCAAAAGCTGCAGCAAGTAGAAAAAGAAATTGAAAATAAAAACTGGTGTTCCTATGTCTGAATTACCTTCAATTTGCAAAGAAATCGTAAAGTTGATCCCCTGATAAATTCATTTGGATGTTCCAAATCCTAAAACAAAAGGAAATAGTAGAACACGTACATGTAAAAGGGCAACTGAATAGAAACAAAATATATATACTATTAAAATTGTTTTTGCTATACTCTTTTCATTTCTGGAAATTGTAGGTTGGTTTGAAGGTACACTTATTGAAGGAGAGGAAAATCAATACAATATGATTCTTGAAAGTTAAATCAAAAGGTTTTAAAGAAAGAGAGAAATTGTTACTCAAATAAAACAACACTTTTCTGTTGATAACACAAAATCTATTCTAGATATGGCAAAATTTACTCTCTACCAACAAAACAAACATTGGTCATGTAATGCCATCAGCACACACTGATTGTTTGTAATCGAATCTCTGCCAACAAGCATGCCCATGTTGTGTGAAAAGAGAATTGGATTTAACATCCTGCGATGAAGGATACTACCCTTGCCTTTTGCCCCACTTGAAGACAATCATCTGTCATATAAAAAAGGAATCCAGTGCAATGTGTTTATAACTGACAGCACGTGACAAGGATGTGTGGTTACTCTTGTACTGCCTTGAATAAATAAATTCTACAGTAAAGGCTTGTTCAGTTCATTGACAATTTTTGTTGAACATTTGTAATGATATTTTTAATGATTCCTTGCTTAATATATTATAATTTCGTTCAGTAATTTTTTTGTAACAATGAACAAAATAAATTACCTCTTCCTCGTGGTCTTAGCACTTCCTAATATCCCACACCTTGTAATGTCTTGTACCTACGATTTTCTTTTTAAGTTTGTTTGATCTACATTGTTGCTGACTGACACAAGTAGGCAAAATGCATGTATGTTTCAGAATGGTTGAAACTAGGACTCTTTGATACCATTTTCACACTGAAATAAGTGAATATGATGGTGATGATGAACTGTTGTTCTTTAGAAGAGGCTCTCCTGATAGTAATGACGTTGGCACAGAAATTCTCCAAGGGTGCCTCTAGAAGAAGAAACCACCATCCCATACTATAACACACACCCTTTGTTCTCCCAAATGCCTAAATATAGGTTCTTAGAAGAAAAAAGTCTGGATAATCTCCTATCTGTGTAAAATATCTTCATAAAAAGTGACAAAATTTTGGCAGGATGAAGAAAAATTAAAGTGACAAAAAGATCTACCAAAGTTTTTTCTGAGAAGATATTTGATAGAAACTTTCTGTTGGTCTTTTTGGAAGGGGCTGTGATTACAATACATGATTTGAACTTACAGATGAGTTGTCATGTGACCTGCATAGATGTTGTCTTTTATGTTTTTGCAAGTAAATTATGCCAGTAAATGATAGAATTGGAATGCAAACTAGGACTGTCCACAACAAGATTATTACTATTCAGTTAGTTGGACAAATTTATTTCCATTAATTGATTAATCACTATCTATAGGCATGGCATGGGTGGGTCAGAGATGCACAAGATGTTGTCTGTTAATTCATTCACAAATGAAAACTTGCAAAAAGTTATTGGACTTGCAAAATGATCAATTTTTGTTATGTAAGCAGGTGCAGAAAAGTATGAGCAAAGGATTGTGAGCAGCAAAGACGGTACAGAGAGAAAGTAAAATCAGAGATGTTAAGTTGTTCAAAATCTCTTTGCCTCTAATGAAGCCAACCCAACAAGTCCAGAGAAGTCACAAAGACTTTTACCTCAGGGATGATATTTCCCATAAAGCTCCGGGAAAGCATGACATCCTAGTTGTAAACCTTGATGGCCAGAAAGAACCATGACAAAAGCGACACTTAATAAAGTTTAAAAAAGAGTTTCCTGATGTAAAAGCTTGCAGCTCTATGTCCTCAGCATGTGTTGCTATCAAGTGAGATGCCAATACATGCCTGTGTTTGCCATCACTACCAAAACTTCATCTTGATGTTTGAAGGACTCCACATTGTGAGAAAAGATACTTGGCCATAGTACATAACTTACACAGAAAAGCAATTCAGTAACATAAGAAAAGTATGTCAGTGATTTTCCATTTCAACTAGAGAAATCCAAAAATTGTAATTATTATCGTAAAACTGATACATATTGTATTAACATTACCTTTCTGTATGCATCACACACAAGTATCATTTCATGCAAAAGTTTTCCATCCGATTGCGTCTTGGGAACAATTTCCCAAAAGACCAATAACAGTTTCTTGATAGTGTGGTCTTGCAGCGGAAGTACAAAACGGATTATAGTAATCAAAACAGAAGGCATCTTCTCCCCATTCAGGATATGGTACATGACTTTCTTCAGTGCACTAGTCTTGGTGGGGATATCACCTTTTTCTAAAATGCAAATAATTTATAAATTAGATGTTGCTCATAACAAAATAAGTTGCAAACTGAAAATTGACATTTTAGGAGTCATGTGGGAACTACCATCTTCCTTTCATTTCAAAAGTTAAGTTATCTTGTGTTAGGGCATTCCATAAAAAGGTCAACTTCAAGGGTGTTTTCAAATAAACATCATTACACAAAGCTGGTACTATATAGAATTGTATGTATATCTAAGGTCCCTGAAAAAGCATATGACATCTTTCACATTTTATTGTGGCAAATGGCAAATGGCAAATGTCAGTGAACATGAAGGTGACTCTTTCTGCAAAATAGGTCTATTTTACTTTCTCTTATAGTTTTAACCCGAGGTATATGGATATGCTATTTACAGCAAAAAAGTTGTTAAAGCTAATGTTACAAATTGTAAATAAAGATATTCATTACAAACATAACTGTGTTAATGGCTGCTTATGTGTCCATAGATAGATCTACCATATTGCAGACAGCCTTCATCCATAAAACTTGTATGTGATTTCACTTAGTTAAAACCATATTTTTAAAAATAGAATTGACATGTCTTTGTAGCTTATCAACTACTCTCAAAACTAAATTCCTGATCAGTCTTTGGAAAATCCAGCATTTATAAGTTAGAAAATTAGTTTTGTTGTTTTCATGCATTTACCTACACCTTGGAAATGCTTTGTGCAATAGGAATAGACCCAAATATTCTGGTTTGCTAACTCATCAAAAAGATAATTGACAGAATGCTCTGATTTATTGTGATTTTCTCATGATACACGGTATGTATCCCATGATGCAATTTAATTGACATATTTGTGAAAATTTATATGTTCCAGTTCCACAGCACAAACACAAGTCATCATCTGTCAGTAAACATTTCCAAGGAGATCACAACAGTACCATTTGTGATGAATTCTTAAAGAACTGTAATGTTCTTAAGAAATGTAGGATGAAGCTTCATTGTATGGTACACGAGATACTATTTAATGATGAATATAAAAACCCAGTAACAACAGTGCAGGAAAACCATAGTAGCAAAGAATAAATCCAAAATTGACGAACACACAATTTTCCTCTGAGCTTTCGATGTATCTCACATCAATATCGAAGAATAACAAAATAAAATAATGTAGTACACTTTAAACAACAGTTCAGAAAAAAATGTAATGGTCCCAAAGGGAGACAGAACATCAGCCTGTACTAAGCTATTTACAAGGCAGACTCATTCCCCATGGATGTAATTATGAAATTTCTCTCTTCATATTTAGTGTACTAATCTTTAACAGAGGTTAACCTTTTCATGGTATTGCTCAGTAGCAATAGATCACCTAAATGATTCTTAAGCTAGAGATTAGGTGATTCTAAAGCACAGAGGTGCGGAATATCCAGGCAAGATGATTGAAGTGTCAAGTCACAGAGTAATGATATCAACAATGCATTGTATTGGAAAATATAATAAGTGGCCAAACAAAAAGAATTAAGGTACTTATAAAACTGCAAGAATAAGTGAAAACATTTTAGTATGTAAAAAACTTTTGACACTCCTCTCTGTTCAAAATCGTCAGAATAGAAATCAAGAAGAAATTAGATGGTACTTGTACCCAAATCTGTTTTAAAAGTAGCCAATTAGAACTCTGACTGCCAGATTGGTGTTGTTTTGACTGTCTGTGGACCCAATGAAAAGACAAATTCTTTTTGCATGCAAAGCAATGGTTTTCTTGCTATGATGAGGGCAGATTAGAAAACAACTAAGTGAAAACTAGACCTAGCTTTACCTATTATATATACGTTATATATATAGCACCATATACTTTTAAGTCTATTTACAGTATAGGTATTACATGATTGTTTGTGTCTGCCTGAGTACTTATATATAGAAATGGCATTGGTGAAGAATGAAGTATACAAGAGAAAAAAAAGGTTGCTTGTTGTGATCAGAATTAAGGATTGGCATCCTTGAGTGTCCACTTAACTATTGCACTATATAATGAGGTGTTTAAGTTGGTGACTTTGTTGCAAGAGGTCCTAGATTTGATCCTTGTCAGCATCACATCCATGCATTCATGCATTTATTGACAGAATATGTATTCCACATTTGCTAGTGCATGTCTGAGTACCTATAATTGGCATTGTTTAACCATGTACTGCCATTATAGTTAAGTTACACATATGTTAATTTGTTTGTCTACATTATATTGTTAATGAGCATATAGCTCTAACAGTAAAGATAACTATGTTATTCCATAGCTTAGTTAATGCTTTTACCGAGATTACAGAGATATTATATGTGGTATTTTATACTTCAGTGTTGTTACAGTACACAGCTAACTTACGTATGGTATTTTCCATTTAGCTATATATAATCGATCTGAACTTTATACAACTTTATGGGACGGCAGCACAACCTGGGGTACTGAATGCAAGAGGAAAATTTTCCAATCAGTGTTAATCTTCACATTATTATATTTTCCCTTCAGGACTGCAAGGTATCAACTTCTACTGGTGTTAAAGCTTCATTTTCAGAGAACCAAAATCTGCAGTATTTTTAAACTTCCTGTATTTACAGAGTGTCACAATCATGAATTTTTTGGTTTCACATGTAACCAAGCTACTTCATTGCTATGCAAGTATCATGCCATAATTAAAAGTTTTGGCAAAATTATTACATTAAAATAATGGCCTTTCTTTCATACGGGGGCTGATGAAATCATAAGAGGGAATAAAGAAAAATAGTTATTAAGCTGGTAATAAAAATAAAGCTGGTCAAATCTTGCAACATGGATAAAATCGAATAACGACGATTCCTCATTACGTAGACTGGGGCAACAAAGGTATACCGGTACTGTCAGCCGCTGGCTTCCGAGTGAAATGGGTCGCATCCATGGTCGAAAGAGAGTCAACGTACGATAATCAAAGTACATGTTATTGTCGATCTTTGTATAGAATGACTCATTACAATACTTTGATTAGAGGAACATACAGTGTAGTGAGTAGGCCTAACTACATGCTTTTCATCATAGTGAATGTTGCACTTCAAGGAGTTGTCGGTTCTCGACGACAGGCCCTTTTCTGAAAAATCTTCAGTTTAATATGACTTTTCGGATGCTAGTGACTTTTAACATATGCTTACGCTAACGTATATGCATCACTGATAAAAGTCATAGACAATCCATGCATCACAAAGTACAGTAACCTGAGAGATCTACATAAGTACGGTACTACTTGAATGTGGACCTATGCACCACCTTACCTAGATCTTCTTTCAGCTTTGCCTCGGTTACGGTGTCATTATCGATCGGGTAGTTGATCAGGGTGTAGCAAGATTGCTCCATGTTTGTATTGCTGAAACAGATATGTTAACGAATTCTCTCTTCAAATCAAATCAGAGTAAGTGCAACAGAAAGCTGCTGAATCCTCCAACATCTACGGTCTATGGAAGAACCAAACAATACGTGGCAGAGAATCTACAGAAGTCCTTAGTGTGAGACTAGCTAAAACAATATGGCCCCATTATTATAGTTTTTTAAATGCATGTTGCACAAGACATGACCCGGCGACATCAGCGAAACTGAAGTGGAGGAGAGTAACAGAAATCGAGCATAAACTATTGCACAAAGTTTTGGTGGCGATAAAGATTTCAACACTTTATAATCAAAAATATATATAACTTATTACCTGCAGCCTAATACGTAACTGTCACCACCGTAGTAGTAGTAGTAGAGTATGGTGCTGATCACAACTCTATCCTCTTCTCCACGATCCACCTTGCAAAAGCCTCCCCACACTCCAGCACAGTGGCAAAGCCCCCTGCCAGTCTCGTCTCCGGCCACACATTCACCATGTGGCCCGAGTCCTGCTGAGCAGCTCCGCATCTTGGGCACCCAGGGGAATCCAACATTCCACATCTGTGGAGTCCCCGTTACTGTTCTCATAACCCCATTTAGCTTGGTGTCTATCATACCAACATGGGCACTACTGGCCCATGCAGCAGCACAATACTCAGAGACACTGTAGCACAGAGCAAGAGCAGATATGCGGAGCACCTCCTGGTTGGCACCCAATAAATATCCAGCCAGTTTCTGAATGATTGAAGTTCTTTTCCTCAGTTTGCTAGAGGCACCTTCAAGATGGGATCGGTAAGTTAAGGCACGGTCAAGGGTCACTCCGAGGTATTTCGGGGTTGGGTCGTATGGTAGGGAATCTCCCTCCAATGATATCTTCAATTTGGAGTGTGCCTGTCTATTATTCAAATGGAAGAGCGTAGTTACACTCTTACTCCTGTTCATCCTTAAGTACCATCTTTCGAAATACTGATGAATGTTGTTTATATCAGCTTGGAGAGTGCTTTCCAGGTTTTCTATGTTCCTGTCCTGTTTTATCAAGGCCCAATCATCCGCGTATCCCAGTCTGTGTGAGGTGGTATCAGGCATGTCGCTTATATATATATATATATTAAACAGTGCCAGTCATTTTAAACAACAGTCTTAGAATCTTTCATTCCCTGATTACCTCAGCAACCTTCTGCATTAGGCCGCCATGCCATACAGTGTCATATGCTGCAGATAACTCAATAAATATGGCACCTGTCTTTAGCCTCCTCTCGTAGCCACTCTCTATGAGTGATGTCAAGGCTATTACATGCTCTGTGGTGTCTCTTCCATGTCTGAACCCAGCTTGGTCCACCGTGATGGCAGCCTCAAAATATGCCGACACTCTGGTCAAAACTACTCTTTCCAGAAGCTTATACATACAGCAAAGGAGGGATATAGGCCTGTAGCTATTTACGTCATCGGGTGTTTTTCCAGGCTTTAGGATTGCCAGGATCCTCGCTCTGCTCCAGAGTCAATAGTATTTTCCTGTCTCCAACGCTTGCGTAAACGCCTTCGCCAGCCACAGCATAGCCTTCTCTCCAAGGTGCTTGATCATGTCCGGGTATATACCATCAACCCCAGCCGCTTTGCCTCCGGTTACTGTGCTCAGAGCTGTCCGGATCTCCTCCCTATCCACTGGACCCGACAAGTTTGGGTCCTCACTTGAAGCTTTGTATAGTTGCTGGTATTTCCTTCTAACTTCCTTTTCAAATTTATGGTTTGGTTTGTGTTGGCCTCTTTGCTTTGCATAGAAAAATGCAAAACTGTGTCTCCAGTGAAATTGACGAACTCGTATTTCTCATCCTCAAATAGTAGATAAATATAGTAGCGGTTTGAGACTCAAGAGTAAAGTAAATATCTGCCACCTCTTTGCAATGATGACAGAATGAAGACGTAAAATTCTGTAGAAAGTCTTCAATCTTCTGTTCGTGTTTGAAAACCGGAAAACTTGCATCATACATAATGAAGATAGACAGATGGCTGATTAGCTTTTCTATAATTTTGCTTTCGCACAATCGCACGACAGTGTTAGCAAAAGCTGTTACAGAAGGACAGCCTATTAGCACTCTGTCGTCGTTTCTGAGCACGGTTCTATCAAACATGGTTTTAACTTGACGTACTGGATGCCTTTATCAACTTCATGAGCATTAGAGGGCTTAAAATTCTCCACAGTAGAGTTCTATAGCGCAAATGTTAACAAGTTCAAAGGAAGGAGTTTTTGCGAAGAGGCTACTAATGCCAAATAAGTACATAAATGGTTATTTTGAATCGAGCCTAGGGCTGCAGCAGAAAATCATCTGGGATGCCTTTCTTCAAAAAGATGCTTTTCTACTTTTCTAACATTTCAAGCGAACACTCCCTTGATTTGTGTTGTGGGACGATTTCTTTGACCAGTGTCTGAGGATAACGTTTTTACAAGATGAATCCGCTAAATAAAAACGAATTCTTTTTTGACACGATCACACCGCTATATTGCCAGAGTGGACGATTGAATGCCGCTTTGAATTAAATTCAGACATGACCATAGTGTCAGTTATCTACGGTTATAGAGCATTGCAAATCCCCTTCACCTACCATGCCAAACATATTGTCAATCCTCTGATTAGTCTTGAACAGACATCGAAGAATCTTTTACCGCTCAAAGACCTATGAAGACCAAGCAATCTGGCGCAAGTGTGTTGTGGTGTCTAACTATCTTCAACTATTCCATGCGTAAAACCACAATAACTGAAAGTTGCCAATGTTATTCCCAACCTAAATAAAGAGTATGGAGTTGTGTTCTCAACAAAACAGATTATCACAGCAAAATGGAAAATGTCCAAAGTGACATCACCAACTTTTCAGAAATTGGCGGGTGGTGTCAAGTTTTAGACAGCTTTCCTGCATAATGCTTTGTTTTCTCCTGTTCGGTTTTAAATTAATCAATAGTTTACCTTTATAGAACCATTTCCCTGCTGATTATAACATGAGAGTTCTTTGATCTTGGGTAATTTTTGGTTTTCACTTTCTTTGGTATTCATCCTACGTTACTCCCTCATTTATTTTTATAAACTTGGCATCATTCTTTTCTTTCTTACTCTTATGCAAAGAATTAAAATTTAACTCAACATTGAGATGCCTGTGAGTCGTTTTTCAATCTGTATGACTCTCTTATCTTCTGCATCCTGATTATTCATTATGGTTTATCCACTAATCTCAAAAAAAACACTGGATCGAGCATCCTCCGTCTCAAATGAGGTAAGTTACTGAACGACATTTCAATCCCTATTAAACAAAGCTTATAAACAATGTTACGTAACATGGCGGACCTTCCTGCGCTATTTTAACAAAATTAGAGCCAGTACTCGTGACTACACTTTTTCGCTGTTGGAAACGGTGGGAAGTTCTATTCCGTCTTTTTTGATATCAGTGGGTTTATTCTGTAGTCTTGGATATCAATTATCTCTATTTCATATCTGTTGACGAAAGGCAGCAATTCGTTCACTTTGTATTTCCTCCGAATCTTAAGATGACCATTCTAAGGTTTCTCGCACCTTCGTCGCGCCTTTACCTAATCATCAAAATAAGCTAAATATCTTCATGACTGGTTTGAGAAGTGACCTTCACCATGTCGGACTTCCGTTGTTCGACAAATATTCTTGTCATTGGATATATCAATGGGAGAAGACAGACTGTTCCAGTCAGAAAATTGCGCACATCTGACGTATCACCGTAGGAGAGAAGAATTTGCATGAAGCTGAGGCAAATAACCGCATTGCGCAATATGATAGTAAGGTTGGCATAGTTTATCCATTACTAAGAGACTGTCACATTCCAAGAAAGGCGAAAGTAACGACCTATCAAAGTATTTTTAAGCCTATATTGATGTATGGTTCGGATGTTTGGTCGCTAACCACAAAGACACAGTCCAGTCTGCAAGCAGCAGAAATGAGAGTGCTGAGGCTGATCATGGAAGTGGCGAGAAGAGATAGAATGAGAAACAGCAGGATTAGAGAAAAATTGAATGTGATACCGCTGCTGGAGGAGATAGAGGGGTAAACTCAGATGGTACGGTTGTGTTATACGGATGAAGGAGGAAAAGAAACAGAAGAAGTACTTGATGTGGCAAACACCAGGAAGGAGGCCAGTTGGCCGACCGAGGAAACGATGGATAGAGGATGTGCATAAAGCCATCGACAGAAGAGGAACATCAACAGAGAATGTTGAGAGGAATAGCAAGGGATAGGAATGCCTGGTAGGTCATGATCGCCAACGTCACAAGATAAAGACAATTGAGTAGGAGAAGTAGGGGTAGAGAAAGGATGCTCTCTCATATAACCTTCCTAGAGATGACCTCACGAAAGTACTAGTTTATCTCCTCAATCTGAATTCGTCATTACCTCGTCAAATATGAGGAAATGTTACCATGCCTTGTTACAGGACACTCCTTGAGATATAATTTGGGACTGTTTATTTAACATATTTGCAAATAGCATTTAAATCTAAAAGGCATTCTCCTATCTGCCTCCTTGCTATTCGATTGGTGGAGTCTTAGTCGCAACATCATAGTATTTAGATGCATTTAAATGTCAGATAAATCCATATCTGATAATATAAGTCATTTATTTCTTCTTCGTCACTAATCCTAGATGATGTTTTCTTCCGGATATTCTATAGCATCTTCTCGGAAACTGCTAGGAAGGGCTTTTATAGGTCGATTTCTCAGGGGAAGTTTGGGGCGTTTGGTATGCGGAGGACAGGATCCAACTGACCCCCTGCGCATTCCCAAAGTGAGATTTTCATCACGCATGACTTTCTCGTTTGGCGTCAGATTTCAGACTGTCTCGTTTTACCGGCTTTGCACAAACGCTTGAGCTTTGAAATAGTTTGTCTTCTCCAGCTGCTCTACCGCGACGTGCGCTGGCTCTCCAAGCCTTCTTTTGCCAAAAGAGACCAGTTTCATCTGTCTGACTTCTAGAAGTCTAAAATTTGTGATATTTGTTATCTAGAAGTGAACAGATAGGCATGTCACGGTTAGCAACACTATCATGGCGTACTTTGCCTGCACATTCGTCGACATTTTCAACATGTAGGTGCAGACTACGGCTTGGGAACTTAGAAGAATGTTTGAAGCAAAGAACTGTTTCTTCGCTGGGAAAGTCATCCTACAGCTCACTTTCGACAGCGACTAAGCCACGTGTACCGGCGAGAAGTGGGGAAAGAAATATCTCTTCGTTCTTTGGGAAGAAGGATGGCTCGAATTTGTTTCTTGTCGGTGCTGCAGCTCTGGTCGGATCAATTGCACTGGTATGTCGCAACAGTTTCTTTGTTAACTGCCGTAACTATAAAGCCACGTTAATTGTAAAGTGTTGAAGAGCCGGTCATGAGCAGTTGAAAATGTGGCCTTGGCTGATCATACTCTCATGTCTGCACAGAGACGCATGGCAGATTTTTACGAAATATTTTCTATTTTATTTGTCAAACTATGGACCTGTTTCTGTCGTTAACGCCCCCTTCGTTGCCGGCTAAATTTGCTCTGTATTGTTTGTTTACCGAGTACAATTAAATACCGTCTAATATCGATGCTAGGTTGTTATTGTTGTTAACAATGCGTAGGTCTGTTCCTTTCGTTTTGAAATGAAAAAAGCCATTGCCGAACAAGAAGTTATTTCTTGAAAGAGTGCATATCGACAACGAGTGGTCGAGAAAGTTGTGGATAGGAATAGCGGCCAGATGTTGTACTATAGATGCAAAACAAGACTCAAGTCTAGATCTTGGATATGGAATATCTAATGATGAGTCGCCTAGATGATAATTGTAAATCACCAGCGGATCACACGCAACATTCAGTGCATGAGAAAAGATAGCGATACCACAGCCCACACAAGGGAGGAATGTGGAGATCATTATGTGAACTGCCGTTTCCAGGCATTTCATGACGAACGGAATGCAAGCGTAGGTAACTTGATGCCGAAATGTTAAAGAGTGCCCTTGTTTACCGCAAATATAGTTACATTAGCTCATCCTCTTGCAGTGGCGGCTCGTGCTCTAAAGATTTGGGGGGGCTGAACTGTGTTGGTTTGTTACAATAATCCCAGATAAAGGAAAGACTTGTAAACTTTATGTAACAAAGGAATAGTCTGATAATGAGTACTGGTGCTAAATTTCAGACTTCACAATCTCTAACCATTTTTATATCTTTAACAACAATTTAGTAACTACTTACATACTCCAGGGTGCTGGGGTCATCAGGCATTACTATTCCTATATCAGCTGTGAGGAGCCAGCTCTGCCTCAAGTCTTTCCTTTCCATGCCAGTTATTTAATTCCTCTTTTAAGTATGTACATGAGATTGTATGTCAACATATCTGAGCAATAGCTTTATGCTGTAGGATACACAAAGCACACACATTATCAACTAAAGAAATGACAACAAGAAAATAAGGGCAGATATTTTGCTAAAATCAGAGTAAAAATCATTGTACTTCAAATACACTAACAGGTTGATTTTGCTACATGAAAAATCACAAAATTTGTATGTACACATAATAATGCTACTAAAGTAAC
>JAAAKL020000993.1:0-34210 GCA_010016065.2 Carybdea cf. marsupialis auct. non (Linnaeus, 1758) | reverse complement strand
TCACCTACAATCATGGACAAATAGAAGTTAAACTTTTACTAAATTTCGGTGAAAATGGAGCAAATCACGCAAGACACGTGCCACATGAAAGGGGTGTCCAGGTCTGGTATTATTTGTTTTCTAGACCTCTCCGTTTAGCAGCAGGGAGGTCTGACATGCAAGTGCCAAAAATGCTCGTTTTTAAACTGAACAATATTTTGGAACGGGGGTTGGGGAAACTTTCATATTTCTTTGTCCACGACTGTAGGTGACCTCCGTTGATAACATGATCTATTTCTACTCGAAAACACTAAGTAAAATAGGTCTTTGCAAACTGTTATGTACAGAAATGTAATATCACGTTAAGCTTTTACTGTCAAAGACATTCTAACAATAGTAAATGGTATTGAAGTACAAGGTTTAGGACTACTAGATCAATTAGTGTAGCCGCGTAGATACGAATATCAACCCACAAACGAGTATCCGCACACGGCTTTATCAAAACCTGATGGCACCTGTGAAAGCCAGACTGAAGCCCTAAGACGTTCTTCTGGGATCTTATCTCAACCAGATGTTTCCTTATTTGTCAGATCTCTTATAGCTGTATATACTTCACCATTCATAGTCCCTGGTTCCCTTGTTACTTTTGTTAAGACCTCATCGCCTCCAATACCATAAATAGAGTTATTGTCAAGGGATAATACATCAATTAACAATCCCAGAATTATCAGTATTGATAGCTTGTGTGCCTCGTTGATTTTAAAGAGTTATTCTTGCGGTGAGTTTAGTCCCTGGCAAATCCAGGCAAGTCAACAGGAAAGGATTGACAAAGAACAAATAATGGGACCAGGTGACTTAAGATGGAAAAGTCAGTCTGGCAGAATGTCGAAAATGGCGGAGCGAACGAGAGTGTCTGGTCAACGGCTTGAGTCAGATTGCTGATACGGAACTGCCCAAAAGACAATAGGAATGTAATGCTTAAGAAAAAACATGAAAATGTCCCCAGATTTAATTATAGTCTTTTAATTTATGACATCAGTGGTGACAACAGCAAAGCTGGCTTGACCTCGTCCGCTAGGAGTAGTTATATGTGTCAGGCAATACCTGGACTGCCAACAAGCTACTGGTGGCAAAAATTCATTGAAAAGTGTCACATTGAGTGTGAAAACAAAATACCCAGTAGGTAAATTACCAAACATAGATAGAGAGATGAATACATATGAAGATAAACCTAGTATGTCTAAGTGCAGTTGGAGAGGAATTGGCTGTGAACCTGAATGGAGAGATAACGAAGTTACGTAAAAGACAGTGCCTTATGTAAGACTCAAGGTTTACTTAACAAATAAGAAGTGTGTCCGCTTGAATTGGTCTTGATGAAGTATACGCACCAAAATTAGACAGTTTAGAAGGAAACCTAGATGAGTTCTATCACCAATTATATAGAGCAAAGCAAAGCTAATTTTGCAAGACGTAAATCGATATGTAAGGGGGTTCAGTGTAAATGTTGTAAGTAAAAGTTCTGATGATATTGTTTGCTAGTATGGTAAATGAGAAAGAATGAGCAGAGGGAAAAAGTGTATTAAATTGACTTGGTCAAGAACATGGCCATGGGAGAAAATCTGTTCAAACAACACAAAAGAATATCATTATCATAGCACAGTCAGGGAATAGTTTTACGTTTACTTTGTTTTCGTCCAAAATGACTCAGAATCACTATGAAAGATGAAAAGAAATTACCAGGAGTAGAATGAAAATTACCATGTATTGGTGGTGTCCATTTTCCGAACAATATTGACACAGCTTCTTAAGAATCAGGAAAGGATAAAATGTATATTTATTATTGTGAGATACGTAACGAAGAGAGCAATACAAGTGTAAAAAAAGTTTCGCAGCTCTACGATACAGATCATTAGCTGCGAGAGGAATGCTAATGTCTAAAAATTGTTCTAAAGTCACTTTCAACCATTATTCTTAAAAGAGAGGCTAAAGAGAAGCGAAGGGTGAAAGGAGATGAATCATCTATAGATTCATGGGTCCAAATAAAAAAATAAAATGAAAAAAAGAAAATAAATAATGAAAAGGATATCGACAATAAGTAATGAAAAGTTATCATGAAAGTAAATAATGAAAAAAGAAAAAGAAAATAAAAAATGAAAATAATTTTTGAACATAAAATTATGAAAGAATATAATACAGCAGGTTTAGCTGGCAAAACCATTAAGATGCTATCCGCAATAGATTTTTTTGTCAAAATTTCAACTGCTCTCATAACTTTAGGTAGACTTGTGGAAACATACCTAATGATCTTAAATCAATGTTTTTAGCCTATCCCTCAAAACAAAATTTTGAATCCGCTAATAATAGACTCATTAGTCTGATTTGTCACAAAAGTTCTAGGACGCGCCATAATGATCAGAGCAAGAGGAATGTAAACAAATTACTCCATGCAGACAACTCCATTCTTATTGTGGAGAGTAAAGAGACTTGTGGATGTGATTATCAAAAGAATAATAACTTAAGCTTCTCAGTCAACAGAAGGAGGATAGAAACTATGGTCATCAGATGAAGAGCAGTTCCTTCAAAAAGTAAGAAGTTGGTGATTGGCGAAGATTCATGTACCAAGGAATAGTCCTAATAGCAGCTACGTAGTGCGATTTGCAAATCAAAATGAGAATCAGGCAAATAAAAAACAACCTTATAAATGATGCGAAATCTTTTGAGCAGAAAGAATATGTCCATTCGTATCACATACAGAGGTACTTAGCCTGACATGGAGACAATTATTTTTTATGGTTGTAAAGCATGAGCGCTCAACAAACAAGTAGGCAAGGAGGCAATAGATGCAACAGACATTGGTTTCTGTACAGAATACCATGAACAATAAAAGGAATAAATCCATCTGAGGGGAAACGGGAAGGGAGTATGATTTGCTGAGGACAATGAAAGTCAGACAACTTAGAATCATTAGCCATGTAGCAAGACGACACAAAGTAGCACATAATGTGACGTCTTTAAGAATAACTGGAACGAGCAGTGCGAGGAGACGCAGAATCATAAAGTTAGTTATCTTTACAGAATGGCACAGAGCAACAGTTATAGTGAACGCTATTATTGCTGCAGGGGACAGAGTTATGAGGAGAGGAATGGTTTGCAACCCTAGACAGAAAGACACACCATGATGAGAAGTGAGTTGTTATTAATAGATAACCGAAAATGGTGCTCGATAAAAACGGCGATGTGCTGTGAAAATTGGCCAACTCCGTGGAATCCTTGCATTTCGTTGTCTTGCGCTTATATTGATCAACTAAAAAGATATGACGTAATTTCAAAGAAACGAAAAATGGGACTTCTTATGAATATCAGCAATAACAAGGTATTAATCACAGAGACTGAAATGGATTCGGCATTCAGTGGTCCAGTAATAATCTCCCACCAGATCTCATTCTTATTGTAGACGATCAATTCATCACTTGGAACGTACTATTCATCCTGTTCTCCAAATCTTGTAGTTTCTCCAAAACTTTGAAATGATTGACCCAAACAGTTATATTTTAAAGTAGCTGCAAATATTGCTTATCTTATAATCTAATAGCTTGAGACGATTAAGTCAACAGAACCAAAATCACAAGAAGAACGTTACCTGTCTCGGAGCGCCTGCGGGGACGGGTATCACTTTTTTGTTAACTGAAAATCTTACCTTGGGTGCTCTGCCTCACGAAGACAGATGTGAATGAGTGATTCAAAGTAATTGTAGCAAATTCACTGAGATACTGGGTGTCTAAGATCGATATGTTTAATCAGTTGCTAAAGTGTTCTGCAGCTTCTAGGGCCTTACCCACTTTCATATCAAGTACAATCCGTTGATACTGAAGTTTCTATTTTACGTCGTCTCCTTCATCAGTAGCTCAAAATAGTGCATAAACTTGTCGGGTTTGTTTCACCTTCTTTAGCTTTTTGTCTGTCTCAATTTCAGCGCAATTGATACCACGCAGAACACTTAAAGCCTTAACTCCATACAACATGAACTCAAAAAATGAAGGATATTGGATATCTGTTCAAAATATAAATCCTTGTAAAAAAGTAGTACAAGGTTTAAACTTAGAATACCCACAAATAAGAATAAGAATAAACCTTCCTATGAAAACGAGTGTGATATCTAAAAAACTCAGGTTGATATCGAGGTTGTTATTGATATTCAAACCCTTTGCAAATTTGCTTAGGAACATAAAGTACAACTACAAAGTACCCAGTAAATGTTGATTGTGATGAGGTGTTACATACAGCTCTACAGTGAAAGGGTTTAAGGCTGATGAAGATTCACAACTTTAGTTGGACTTCAATAGCCGTTCTTCTTTCTATTGACGCAGGAGCGCCAGGATCAAAGAAAGGGTGTAGTCACCCGGATTTTTAACCAGGGGTGAGGGGTAAATCTAATAGTCAGGTATATTCAGTATCCAAGGCCTCCCACTCTAAATTTAACCATTTAAAAAATGAATTTATGACTTTTTTGCTGAATTTTCAGGACATTTTAGGACATTTTCAGTGATTATTATGATATTTTGACACAATTTACGTTATTCATTGGACATATGAAATATTATCCTAAAAACATGGCAAAATCACGTCATTTTCTAGGCATTCACACCAGGGCTATATCGGGGACAAAATCACTTCCGGAAAGCAAATGAGCGCTCAAGATAAAAGGGCCCCAAATTCCACAAAACTTTCAACATTCTGAATAAATACCATGAAAATTGTCAATAAAATCATCAAAACCCATGATTCCAGCCTTGTTGTGGCAGGTCTAGAGTCTTTTCATGCAGACATTTAATGACATTTGACCATTTTATGACATTCTATGACAAAATTTCAAAATTTTTAATGACGTTTTATGATTTTATGACAGAATGGGAGGCCTGATATCTGGAAACCCGAGTAAATAATATTTGTAAGGGGGCACTGAGCTATTTTAGGGGGTGATCTTGGGCTTGGGAGCACGTGCCCTGGTACGCGAACTTAGCTACGCCATTGGGAAATGGTTAAAATAAAAGCTTAAACAATTGATGAACAATAGTGAATAGTGTAGAAACATCAGAAAGACAAAACCACCAAGTTCTCTAAAGACCCTCATAATCTGTATTCATTTACATATTTGAACTGTACATCAAATCCAACAGCTCAAAACACTGAATTAAATAGTCTGTGAACAAGTCAAGTCTCATAAATTGAATATATGAAACAACTCTGCCACACAGCCTACGGTTCATAGAGTTAAAAACATCATTACCTGCCATTTCTCTACAAACAATACCTAATCTTACTAAGTAAGTCCAATACTTTGTACAAGTCAATTACTCATCACATGGATACAAACCACGCCTTTCCTGAGTGGCACACGTACTGATTGTCAATTGTGTTCATGTTATTCACGAGGGAAGGAATGCTTCGTATAAAAACCATAACAATATGTCTGAAGAAGGTTAAACTTGAATTATTCTTTCCATAATATCTACTGATTTTCTGACCTCGGATGGGGAACAGGCAAGCAACCAAGTTCCGATTAAAATCGCATTCATTAAGTCCTATTTGAGCAAGATGATAGCGCAATATCAAATCGACATCAATCTGTGGTTAAAGGTATAAAGTATGGACTCCGAGAGAGGTCCTGGAGCAAACAGTTAAAACACATAGCCTGTTACCATATCATTAATGGTGTCCCTTTCACAGCAACGAATGCACAGACGGGTGACTATGCTACAAATGGGAAAGCAATCTCCATCTACCTGGCAGTTACTCGTCATTACTCAGATTCTTAAGGAAGTCCTCTTTTCCAAAAAACGTACTATTATATCCATAGGTCTTTTCCTATACCTATTTCCTATCCAATACGGACATCAAACTTTATGCGTAACACTCAAGAATTTGTTGCTAAATTTACAGTCGAGTTTAACATTAATTCCATAAATTTTGTACTTCTGTTCATAGGTGTCGAATAATCAGCATCAAGAACCTGCATGGAAACGGGGCGCTGTTCTAACTCTCTTAGGCATGAATAGTGTCCAGTGACGTTAGTGACTGCTGATTGTAATCAGGGTGAATAGTGAATGGCAATGCACAGCAGGCAAATGAAAAACTGTGATAATAGGACTACCGTCTCTAAAAAGAGGAGCCGAAGATATCCAGAAATCTCTCTTCCAAGTGGGTTCAGGTGTAATGGGCGGCAGTTGTTGAACTAAAAAACTTTGGAAAACATGCAGAATGCAAGAAAGTTCAAGCGGTTTTCAGAAAGTTGGTGTTTTTCTACTGATAACCCGTGTTCAAGTCACGAATACAGGTCTTTTTCCAACATCAGTCAATATAATGTATGATAGCGCGAGTTAAACTTAACGCTCTAACCCCTACCACTACTTAGTAGGTCAGTACTCATGGGTAGCAAAGCGGTAGTTGTCAGATTCTGCTGAAGAGAAATCTGCTTTAAAGAGTAAGTCTACGGAGAGAAATTGACTCAAGTAAAGCTTCTCAAAGTGAGATTTTGTTTATAAACCTCATTAAATATGTCGGACACTACGACAAACCAGCACCCAATCGTTGGCCTCATCGTTTACAGGCACTATGTAAAGAGAAGCCACCGGTAACCCCTGCAAACAAATCAAAATGAAAGACTAGCCATCTCACGGAATTAAACCAAAGAAAGAGAACTCTCGCCGCATTTTAGTTACTACAACCTTATCTAACACCGCAAGAAACCGCTTTTATCACTTGTGCGGTGGCGATAGTATTAGACTTTGGACGTGCTACACGTCAATCCCAATTCACCTAAATTTGATTGTGTATTGAAATACACAATGATGAGTGAAGCGACTAGCAGTTTCTCTTTTATCAAACGATCTAAGTTACCAGTTTGACACATATGCAACGCATCATACCATCCCCCAAAGGAAGCATGTACACGACAAAGGTTTTTCGTACATGAAACAAATGATCCTAGTATCCAAGTGCAATGAAGAGCAAAGTGATGATGTATATCCGATTTAAGGAGCAGGCTGATTGTATTGGAAACCTGATCATGGGGCACCAATATTGTGACTTGGACGATTAAACTAGCGTAAAAGAGTAGGGGGCATCCTAAGCTTGAAAACATGAAATATTTGACGAATAGACGAAGACCCTCCCTACTCATTTAAGCAAAGGAAGACATTCGCAAGGTCTCCCAAGCGTTAGGTTAGATATACACAAAACAAAAACTGCACTCTTGAGTACAAACCAAACAGATATAGGCGGAAGATAATCTACCTACTATGTAAGGCTCACAGGCATCAAATTTCGAAAGAAAGGATTCTGACGTAAGAGCTATCATTTTAAACCTGCGCCTCCGACCAGGGCACTACCTTATCAATCACTTCACACGATTTACGTCAGTCATTTCTTACCATAACACACCCCGGCGCTTAACAAGTATAGTAGATATCCTGTGTGGTAGTGACATCGCACAAAACAAATATGTGTAGCGGTCTTCGTTCCTTCCAGATCACAATTCGTCTGAAATGTATTTGTGCAAAAAAATTGAGTGCAAAGTGCTATTCTATTTAAAAGCGTTCGCTATACAAACATCTATCTTAAATACAATACTTCGTCATTTGGTATCCGATGTACACATACAAAGAACATTACGATGACAACTAGTAACAAAACAAAACGAGAAAAAAAATTGCGAAAATGAACTTAGGACAATGAAAAACTCCGTACAGTGGAATTCGCTAGCATCATACCACTGCAGTGTCAGTGCAGACGTACGGTATAACGTAGTGTATACTGGGTCGCGTTGTAGTCTGGGCATCCAAACGTTGGCAACTAAGATCTACGTCACGGAGGAAGTTACATCCAGCTTGACAATATGACTGCTAAACTAGGGGAGGGGTGTTGGAAGGCCTATTATGAGCATTACTGGCGCTCTCATACAAAGCAGTGGCGTAGTAGAAATTCTACAAAACAATAAGGCAATGATGGGTAAAATAACTCTAGGGTTTGCAACTGGCCAACGATCAGTAACGTACAGTAGGGTAACGAGTTTCACAAGGGATCCAAGGGCATGGTATGCTACTCACGAATTCCACCGTATTTTCACGGCTAACAAATGTCGACACGACCAGCGCCTCTGCCGATTCTTTGTTGCATATAAACTTAGACAAGTGTGTTATGAAATCCAGTCTCCTTAAATAACATTTCCTCTAGTTCCTTAATTCTGCGTTTAAGCAGATCATGCTCCTCGTCAGATTTTGCTTTCCAATAATGCTGCACATCTTTTAACTTAACTTCGTACCACCGTTGCAGTGAGGCTGAATCACCGTCACCTGGGTGTATTGGCCGTTCAGACGTTGGTGATTCATCAGCGGTACCTTGCGGCGGGCAACGCGGACTGTTGCTTCCTAGAAACAAAAGTAAACGAAAGAATATCACAAGTGCCTTTCAATAAGGTGAGATGAGACTGAACCTTGTTCGCAGTAAAAAGAGAAAACCATTTTGTACTTAATGTACTTTGATTAACTCTTTCGCAAACATATTAAGGTCAATAAAGTATAATCTGTGCTGCATTTTATAAACTGTATAACAAAGCTTTTATTAAAAAAGAAAAAAGAAATGCAAGAAATCATGAACCATGTACTGCCTACTTGGGCCCATAACCTTTGTTAGGTGGAAGCTACGCTGCACTGGCAGTCTGACAGAACCTTCAAAATAACATAAATATTGCATCACTAAATATGACTATGATTTAGTGAGAACAGGATTGCCTACTAATGCTGCGAAGTATATAAGGTATCAGGAGAAAAGAAGACCTACAAAGAAATGGATGTCCAAGGTGAAAATGTCAATTGGTATAAACTAGAGAAAACTTATTGGAAAGGCCAAGAACGCAGTTCGATAGGGAAAGATTGGTTCGAGATTTAAGTGATCATTGATTGGATTGAAGTGATCTACACGGTAATTGACTTACAACCTTAAATAACGGAATCATGTGCACTCTCATCAGTCTGGTTCTGTGCGAAGAACGATATTACTCAAAAGAACAAGCCTATTCATTATAATCAACAACAGAAGGAAAGGATAGAACTATCACTATTATCCAATCCCCAAGGGCATACGATCGTCCTGATCACCATTGCTGTACTCATTGTGGCTTTATAGGACGTTGAAAAGTATAACTACGAGTCTGTATAGCTCTTTAAAAGAAAAGTTCAAAAAACTACTAATCGAGTGAAAAACTCAATAACAGGAAATCTTAATCTAGTCCAATACAACATTTGGGACATATTTAAGTAAAAACTGTCACAGAAAATGGAAATTATTCAATCAAAATACGACATCGCACAATCCTTTAGTCCAGACTATGTTCATTGATAATAACTGTAGCCTTGTCTCTTCATTGGGCCTTTTCGGCTAACCATTTAGTTCCACGGGCACTAATTGGTCAAAACAACACCAATCTAGCAATCAGACACACAGTTTTATTGATTTCTTCCTACCTCAATTCTGACGATTTGTACTCTGAGGAGTATCAGACGAAAAAAGCTTTTCAGTACTAAGATATTTTCGCTATATCGCGCAGTTTTATTGTTCTGTACCACCAACAAACTATTTGAATAAAGACAATTTATAGCTCTTCTCATCCCACAAGTTAAAAACAACAACAGGCCAACTCTTAAGTACTCGGGGGGGTGTTTATGCTAACAAGAACTGTAAACAATAACTTATCCTAACGAATAAAAATTTACATTATATTTTCGAGTACCGATTTTCACGTGCACATCCTAATTAAAAAAATATATTAGTTGTGGCGCCAGCGACGATGCGAGGGTAACACTCATTACGTTATTGACTTGGTAAGTCGTTACGCCACGTACCTTTGCACTGCTCACCGGCACTAAGCCCACCTTTGGCCTCATCAAATGCCTGGCATTCCAGCTCTTCCTCTTCCGCACCATCCAAGTTGCTCATATCCTTCTTCTCCTTCTCCTTCTTCCGCCGCAACCTCCTCTTGGCAGATGCCTTTGACGATGCACTACTCGCACCTGAATCATAACAAGTTCTACTTTCTAATTTGGCATACCATTTCCTCATACTCTCATCAATCTCAAATTTCACCTGCTCCATGAGAGTTGATGCATCTGATCTTGTTGATTGCTCCAAAGATCGCTTGATTCCTGCCAAATCCTCCTTAATTTCGTGGTAATAGACATCTTGGCAACGTTCAGCCTCATCAAGCCGATCGTCCGTTACATCCATATAATCATAAAATTTTTTCTTTAACTTATGAAGTTTATATTCGAGATCATGTTTTGTATGATTGAGATCTTTTTCAAACTGAATCGATGTTTTCTCGAGTCTATGAATAGCGAAGGCAAAATTGGCGGCATAAGGCTTTGAGGCTAATTCTGCTAAATTCGCCGTCGTCTTGAGGTTATCGTTTTGATCAATCTTGCAAATGTCACTACCATTAACCTGAAACTAGAGAAAAAAAGGAAAGTATCGGGGAGCTTCTTAAAATGGCATACATACATCAGGCAGATTCTAATGGATAAATTAGAAACAATTACAAACTGCAAGTCTCGAAATGTACAATCCCTAAAATTAAATCGTGTGACAGAGAAACACTTCCTTTCGGTGTACTTTGTCAACATTTTTGTTCTTGGTCAGCGTATCAGGAGCGAGGTTGGAGGACTGGGACATAAGGTCACTGGAGCTTACGAGACCGGACCAGAATCCGAAGATTAACGGGATTGTTCTCATCTGTAAGCAGTTAAAAGAAATGATACCATTTTATGACAACCGATCAAACGGAATGTACGACTTCTCTAGTATTGTTGTACTTAGTTCTACTGACAAATTCTATGTTGCTGATGTCACTAAAAATGACTTTCTTCCTGTTGCTCTCTTTACCACTCGCACTCTAGTGACTTCATTTCTTGCGACATATGCCAGATACGTGAAGGAATTATAGATTCACCTACTTTCTCAGAAGCAACACTTTTTAACAACCAGCTTCTTTTCTGTACTATTACACGGATAGGTGCATATGAAATTATAAACCAAGAGAAAAAACGCAATTTAAGCAATTGCTTAACAAACCAGAAATTAGCATGACATGCCAAATAAGAGAACAGTAAAAGATTAATGAACACGAATGTTCTTTTTAATGAAGCTAAATCATCTACCCAATCAAGAGGCGATAAAAGGCATCAACAACGAACGGTCTGTGCTTAATCACTTAATTATGTAACCAAAAAATCTTCTTACAAAGTCCCTAAACAACCAGTTTTCTGGGACTATTTCAGATCTATAACAGAACTATATGTATTGTATTCTGGGCGTTATTCTCGGGAAAGGGGTTTTTGGTTAATTTAAGAATTCACAAATACCATCCTTTCTATTTCACAAAAAGCAAATCTTAGTATATGAATTGAGAGAGAGTGAGAGAGAAAGGGCTGACAAAATAATGAAGAACAGGAAGTGCTCCGGATTTTGGAATTGCTTAATAAAATGACGATTAACCAACCTGACACACAGTTAAACAGAACACTGCCACAAATTAAACAAAAATTCAGCTACAAAAGCTGCTTAAATCCAAAGTTGGGTAGTACGACTTACAATGTCTTTCAAAGTAGTAACAGTTTAAAATATCGTGGGATACCACCACCGTTCTTCTAAGAATGGCTTTCATTAAAAAAGATAGATTAAGAAACATTTAAATTGCGTTTGTCTTACCATAAGGCGCTAAAGCGGATTACTACCGGAAACATTAGTCAATGTAATACATCAAGTACAGGACGAATCTTTGTTGCTCGGAAACGCATGGACAGTCACTCAAAAGTAGGTAAAAGGAGAACAGCAGTAACTTCCACGGGGATACGTTTGGACATCAGACACCAAAATGGCTGACAGACACAAGATCGAACAGACCCAAAAGGGTACAAGGCAGACCACGTATGTTTGCTTCATAGCACGGCAATTACTGTTTTCGAAAAATTGGAGAACACCATCTTTATTCCAAAAGCTTGCAACTTACAGGAATTACGCAAGCAAACCAGTAAAACCGATCAATTTTCAATCAACTAGCAACACGAAATTGTCTGAGGATTACACCACCGGACTAAAATCATAGAACTTTTATCACTGAATTGTTAAGAGTTCGAATACATGTATCTGAGAAAATGGGCTGGATATGCCTACCTTTGCCTAATGACGGGCGTTGCCCTTCGGCATCATTCGTCGATAGAAACACTCATGAAAATGCATCCAATTAAATAGTCATTCCATAAGAAACAGTATAGATCACGTCCTATACTAGAGTCTAGAGTTCTATTTCAAGGCGTCACCTTCACAACCTTAATTCTTCTCTCTGTTGCTTGGCAGATTCTTACATTGACGGTCACGTCTTTCAATATATCCCCTGTTGATTCTAACGATTTTTGGGTGAAGACGTTCACCTGCTTCCAAATTGCACATTTCAATTTCACTTATTCTCTTCTCAACGTTCCATGACGTCTGTTACGACACGTGGTCTTTCTGAAACGTTTCAGTTACAACCATAGCCAATTAATCGTTTACAACAATTCCTAAAACTTAAAGTTCATTTACCACTTCTTATCAAAGATTAATCGAAGCCCTCCAACTGCCCGTGCTTATCTCCGTATTAAGCCAGGGGTTGAGGCTACATACTAAAGCTGTAGAAGTCTCCAAACAGTGCCTCACCTCTCTGAATTGGTTTGGGCGACATTGTACGACGTTTTACATGCGAGGGAGTGCAAAATGTTTTGGCAGCAGGTCTTCCTCGACGCCACCTTCTTACGTCATCCAGAGGCGTCCACGTTTTTCTCTCACAAACTGTTTTAATCATTGTCAGAACGTTACCTGGACAGTCGCCTCATTTGTAACAAACATGTATGGTAGTTACAAGTGCTAATCGCATCTATTCTACATGAAGTCCTTTTCATCTAGTAACACAGACTAAATATGCACTAGTCCCCACTTAAATGCCAGTGAACATTTTGTGCTTCAGCGGTGCCGGTTCCAATGATCCTCACGTACTTCCATAAAATGCCAAGGGTAACTTTTGACGTCTTATATCTACTGTTCGTAGCAGTTCTTAAATGAAGGAGACAGAAATATCTGATCGTGGCAAAATGAGTTATTTATGAGCTATTTAAAGTTCGCACAGGAAAAAATTCAGATATGAATCAACCACAGCTCAGATCACGTAATAACTGATCTCTTGATATTGCAATGTAATAACTGATCTCTTGATATTACAATGTTGTACCTTGTCTTTCCCCATTATTTATTCTTCTTATATACCTTTTGTGTGATTGCAAGGCAACGTAAATACGGTTTCTTCATTCTTAGATGGGAGGCATCACAGTAGTGGAAGCAGAACGACATCGAGGAACGTCTTTTTATTAGTTGTTGAAATGGCTAAAGATTCATTGGATAGTGATAATTTTAAGGACCCCTATAACTGGGGCCCCACGGCAGGCCTTGTAACATCTGACCGCTTAAAACATGCAAGCTCTAAATTTAGGAAAATTTGACCAAAACATCTTACCTCCGGCCAATGTTTTAAGTTGTGATCCCCTGCCCTAATGTGGTTTGTCATAAGATGCAACTCTCCTTTGCGTACTTCCGACCCTCCCTGTACTCTTGGGGATAGTTGACCTGTCTGCAGAGTTGATGCTGACGCCGACTCATTTTTACCCACTTTGTCTTTTCCCTTGTCCTTTGACTTCGAATGCTTGTCTGACCTTTAAAAAGATGTAGAAACAGATAATACAGTAAAGTCGACATGCATGCATCAGAATGAGAGAAACGAAGAACATCTGAAGAAGTTTGAATATTTCCCCGTCCTATCTATCTTCCATTTTGCAATAACCACTAACCTATCTGCAGCTATTTTGCATAGTAAGATCATGTACCGAGTACGCCATATTATACAGTACATTAAAGGGTTTTCCGTGTTTCAATAGAGAGATTTAGGACGAATCAAAAAAGAAAAAGAAGTAAACAGAAGAAGAGAGATAACAATAATAGAAAAACAATAGGCAATTAAAGAATTACAAAAGTGAACCACAATTAAGAAAAAGAACAGGAAGAGGAGGACGTGGAAGGAGAGGACGAGGAGGAGGTGGAAGGAGAGGACGAGGAGGACGTGGAAGGAGAGGACGAGGAGGACGTGGAAGGAGAGGACGAGGAGGACGTGGAAGGAGAGGACGAGGAGGAGGTGGAAGGAGAGGACGAGGAGGAGGTGGAAGGAGAGGACGAGGAGGACGTGGAAGGAGAGGACGAGAAGGACGTGGAAGGAGAGGACGGGGAAGGCGAAGAGAAAATAGTACGTAATTAAAGAAAGAGACTGAAAAAGAAAGACACTGAAAAGGAAGAGGCTGAAAAAGAAAGAGACTGAAAAAGAAAGACACTGAACAGGAAAGAGGCTGAAAAAGAAAGAGACTGAAAAAGAAAGGAAGACAATGGAGAAAACAAGGGGCTCGTGGTCAGCTTATTTAAAGAGACCCACTTCTCTTACGACCTGTCATAATATTTGACTGTTTCCCTATTGATTCTACGGCAGGTCTTTCAAGTCATGGACGAAGGATTCAATAATGCCATAATTTTACAACTAAAACGTTAAAGCCCATTATACACCGTTCTCTTATCGGTTCAAAAGAGGACATTGCAATTTGTACCATCGACGTTACATCGTAGTTATCAGGGCTGGCCTTGTAGAGCGATTAGCAGCTATACTACCGGCGCGATGACTCAGTGGTTCAGTCTGCAGCTTTGAATCAAGTTTCCTACTTCAAATTCCATTCTGAGCGACTTGAAAATTTGTCCGTTTCGTCAATTTGTAAACTGAGGCATCAAGGTGGTCACCACCTCCGCAAGTCATCCTCCCGAGGTCGGCAAATGTAAACCAGTTCATACTGTGGTCAGATTGTGAAAACACAAGGAAAGAGGAGTGGCGCCCCTCCCTGACTTCGGGCAGAAGCTATTTGTAAAGGGAGCCTCCGGGCCGCCCTCAGCTGCAGTCCAACACTTTAATTTGATTTTTGACTACGTCCATATGCAGGCAGTACAATCATCAGAATTACTAAAATACACAAACAGAATATTTCATAAAATCAAGTTACACCCGCCAGTAGAGATTCTTACTAAAGCGACGTTTCTCTAAGATGCTAATGCTTGTATCATCCTTTTCAGAGTTTGACAAATCATAAGAAAACAGGTTAATCTTTGCATAATGTCGAGAGGAGATGCACGTAACGCAGACAATAATTTGAAGGTCAAGGTAAATTTACCGTTGACTAACTGCAAAGATGACGTAAACACATGAACCTGGTTCAACTAGATTACAATAGTAGAACGCACTCACATATTAAAAGTAATCAAAGACTCGATACTAGTTCTACACCGTGATTTCCGACTTCCAAACTGTCTACAAGTGCGGGTAACCAAGATTTATTTTCAGAGAATGAAAGTGTTATTACTTGCCATATTTGATGATATTATCTCCCATACAAAGGAAATTGAGCAGAAAATGACATTTTAAAAAGAGAATTAATATCCTGTCTTCAAGGTGATAATAATATTACAGTTTATGGAAGAAAAATTCATTTTCCAGTCTTGCGGTCGAATAAAATTTATGAACTTTTTCTGGTCAAAACAGTTTCTGTTTCCGGTCTCTTACGTTGCAATGAAAGAAAACAGGTGCTATTATTTCCCTTAGTCTATCCTCTTTCCTGAAAGATAACATTAGGTGAAGTGGAAGGGACTGTTTATTAACAACAGAGGAAGAATTACGGACGAAGATTTTCCAATCTTCCACTTAACCTATTAATGGTTCAATAGGTGATCGATAAGAAGCGATGGTCTTTGATGCCAACACGATCCACTAAACAATTCAGTTCTAGGTCGCAACTCTTATACCTTGGCTTATTTAAGACGACCTTCAGATAAGGTGGGTTAGGACCAGTGTCTGGTCAGACGCTTAATTCAGATCCTTAATTAATTATATCTTGAACGGAACTGTGGGTAGTGCATGCCAGAGATAAGAATCACTGACAAACTGAAAGAGTGTGTTTCTTTAAGCGCACCAATGTGAAGCTTCACGCTCCTTTTTCACGAAATGTCTGATTCCCTCACCTAGAATAATACTGATTGAAAAATATGTTGACGGCAACTTCTAACATAATTCCTCCATTCCATTTGGTAGACGAAAAACCGAGCATCTGACAAGAACTGTACATATTACAGCAAATGCCACTAGATCGGATAAAACATAATTATTGCGTTGACCCTAACATTTGTACTTACGTCCGGTCATTCTTGACAGGTTTTCCTTCCAACACACTTTTAACACTCCGAAGTAACAACACTATCTTTATATTTTGAATACCTTACACCTACAGCAGTTATTTTCAGCCGTAGCTCTCAATAGTTTCCCGCGTGGCCACTGAAGCTATTATCAATAGTCTTCTCGAGTAGAGATCGGTGTATGTATCACCAACAGCTAAAATCCTGGAGCTGAATTAGTGCCCACTCTCCTCATGAAGTGTGACCCGATTACCAAATATGGCATGACATGATATGAAAGAATGCAAAACGTAACAAAACCTCTTACATCCATAAACGTCTTAACGCCTACGAAGACGTGACGAAATGTTAGTAAGCAATGCATCCCCTAACACATGTTTTAATTCTTGAGAATATCAATCAGAAACAAAGTGTAGGAATATTCTGCTAGTGAACCCATCAGTTGGCATCACCTATATATGTATTGCATTATGTTGCTAGCATTCCTTTCTTAAAACGAGTTTGTTTGGAACCTACGGCTTGTATATACCATCCCCAACTCGATCTTGATCATTTGTGACAACAAGTCAGTCTTTAACGAAATGCTTAGCAGAATCAATCGGTAGCTGAAACACAGTTTTAGACTTCCGTGCTTCAAGACCATCTTATTAACGCATCTTCTGCAGATCGATCGTTTCATTACGGTACCAACAACTGTCGATCATAAATGAATCTGGCTTCAATTACAAGTGCAACCTCGGAATTTTGTCTTGCGCCATAAGGTTAAGAATCGCAGATTCAAAATATTAGAATACATCTTATGATGACAGGTGTATATTTTACTAACGGCAGTTGTATATTTTGCTTATCAAATAAGATCCTGCAAATAATTACATAAGTCAGAGTTAACCACCCAACAAGTGCTCATGTAGCGAACAGATTAGTTCTTTACCACTCCGCATTCCGCTTTTGTTTCTGTATAAAAGCATTCAAGCTTATCCTATGATTGAGGAATCGCTAAATAAAATACAGACTTCAAAACCACGCAAACCAAAGCCTTTGCTCCAATGCTTTACGGAGACCGAGTGTATTGTTTCTCTATGAGGATTATTCAATCAAACAGTCCAATTTCATGATTATTTAGATATTACAAAGTAGTTTTTAATGAGGATATTTTTCAATGTCAACAGCAGGAGTAAGACTCGATTCTCTTTCAAGTGGTAACTACACTTGAATATCAAAACATTTTTGTCGTGATACCTACCCGCAATCGAATGTTGTCCAGTAGATGAAACTGGAACAGCTTTCTGCGACTGAAAAAAATAATTCCCAGTAGATCTTTTTCTATGTGTGTCACGATCCTGGATATGACAAGCTCCTATTTAAACAACGTACTTCTGCTAACACATAATCTGCAGCCACGGCTTCAAAACACTACTCACTTAAATATCCCGTTATGCCGTCCAAGATCAAAGATGTTGACAAAACAAACAAGCACTTGATTACAAGTTTGACAAATTGTAGATTAACACACGAAACCCCTCTCGCAGCCTACATTATACTAATCTATGGCTGCCGTTAGACACCTCACATCTGCGAAAACACATACAAACAGTCCTTTTAGGAGCTCATATGTAATCAAACTCTGAATTCGCTGCAGAAGTTTAATTTCTGGTAAATAATTTAAACAACGCTACAATTATATTCTAATCGATTCTATGCCAAAAACAAGTCGCAACGTCATACTATTCTGTGTAGAGTAATTGAAATGGCCTTTGAGCTTTTTTGAACTTGCTGGGTCTCTTAATTTATCCTTTAAATCAATTGCTCTGACTAGATCATCTTCTTGCTGGCAGCAATGAAAACCTTCGCAAATGAGTGCGCATCTCAATATGTGATAGGTTTAATCAAGGCAAGAAGCAGCTGCTACGAAGTTACTGCTCTGTGTCCCAAAACGTACAACGAAAAATTTTACGTCGAAGTTTCTACCAGTAGTGGCGGGAGGAGGTGGTACTGCCCACCCCGTTCCTGTCTTCCATTTTCAACTTCCTGCATTTGAGTTGGAATATATCAAAGGGATCAAATATTGCTTATGACAGCTTAAGCAACTAAGTTCTATCTTTTGAGGCTTTTGAGTCCTTATATATAACTTAAATGGACACTTAACCTTACCAAAGTGTGATGGAAAAGAGTAAACGATAATAGTTCTCTCGTAACATGTTTTTCAACATTTTTAATGGATGACAAATCAGCAACTATGTTCCTTTACCGACTCCTGCAATTAGGTGATTGCCTAATTTTCTATGCAAGATACTGTGCTGGCCCAAAATTAGTTGCCTAAAACTATAACTAGTCAGTAGCGATCATATATCTCTTGAAAGGACTATTTTTATCATTACTAATCTTGGGTGCTACTCGTAATAGCGGGCATAGAGGGCCATAATTAATCTCAAATGGGTAAACCGAGAATTGGCTCGTAACCGCAACTCAAAACAAGCACAGTATGATATCTCAATCTACGCCCAATGAGCGCACATCGCAAGCCCAATTCTAAGCCACAAATTAATGGATTCTGCTTGTGGGCAGATAAGGGTTACATCAAGGAAAACCAGGTGAGCCTAGATTGAACTCAAGTAGCCAGGAATGTACTTAGGGCCCCTTAGTTCGTTACGAAGTGCGATGCTGCAGGTAAGAGAACGCATGCGCATAATCCTATCTAAAAGTACAGAACACCTGTCCAGGGTTAATCCACTTTCAAAGAAATGCATGGTGCGATTCATTTGATCAATGAATCATTTGGATCCTAAAAACTGGAATAAAAGAGAGACGCACACTTCGGTTTAGCTTTACCACTTTTCTATCAGTTAGTTTTCCAGTCTCAAAAGTGAGCAGCAAAACAAGAGTCACTATTTATATTTTAACATTAAGATTATAATTCGACTAGGAAATCACTACTTACATTTTAACGGGAATCAATTATCATTACCAAACGCTACTAATTATTTTAAAATAGAAATCTATTATAACAGGTGTTAAAAACTCTCAATTGTGGAAATTAACTTCTGTATTGACAAGCAGAGGAAGATCAGGGAAACTCTAATAAATGCTCCATCAAGGCCAATTTTTTTCTTAAGCTTGTTTCTTCCTCGAACTGATAGCTCGGTATGGTTATCATTATGCCCCAAGCTCTATTATCGCCGCAAAGAAAGTGGGGACTTACACCAAAGAATCTAAAACCAAATCCATGCGCTTCAATGTAGATGGCAATCCAAGGCGGATGGTAAACCAACGGGAGATCAATAAAGTTGCTCACTTTGAATACCGATGGTCATAGACAAGCAGTACAGCGAAAGAACTAACGATAAGGAAAGCAAAGGCCTGGGTCACGGTGCACAAACGTGACGTCATCCGGAAATTTGTGTTACCTTGCAAACAAAATTTACGTTCTTTCGCACAACAATTGAAAACGTATTGATCTACCGATCTAAAACATGAACTTTGATCAAATTTTAGAACATGAAGTCAATAAAAAAGTATGAAGCTTTTTGCAGTTTCGGCACGAAATTCTCAGGTGTTTTACTGCAAAAACCGTTTTCATCATCATTACTTCAAAACCATTTTGGGCTTTTGCTCTTGCTAACTATCAAGAAATGAAAGCCAACATATCACGGTAGTTGGCATCATTATATTTTAAATACGTAAAATAAAATCACCTTAAGTTTGCAACAAGTACTCTAATAACATAATAACAATGCTTTTGTAAGAGACGAAGTTGATGAAAATCAGGAGAAGTAAGCTCTTGGGGAAACAATTATACTTTTAAACTGAAACATAATTATAAATAGCCTGAAGAAGAGAATTTATTTCTCGAAAGCTTGCAGAAGCAAACTGCCTTGGTTTTTACTGTTTATATATATATATATATATATATATATATATATATGCTATGAGTGTAGGTGTATGTGTGTGTCGGTGTCTGTGTATATGTGTGTGTGTCTGTGTGTGTCTGTGTCTGTGTCTGTGTGAGTGTGTGTGTATGCGTGTGTGTGTACGCGAGTGAGTGCATGCGCGTATGATGAATTCCTTCACGAGTAGTTTAGGAAGATTGACAACATTTTTTCTATATTAAGGGCATAGGAATAGTATTTAATTAAGACGATAAAAAAATTAGAATTTTTCAGGGTTTTACAGCTACCTCACTTAAAAAAAGACGTTTTCTTTTCAAATGACCCCCCCCCCCCTCAATTTCTAATTCTGATAAAATCTCAATATGTTCCACTAATACATAACTGTAATGTAGCCAATTTGTAACTTGAAGGCATTTGACATTTTTGAAGTGTTCGAGTTATCAAAAGGGGGGGTTCTGTGCTATTTTGTTTATCTCAAAACCCGTGTAGAATACGGTAAAGACACTGCGGGAAGGAAATGTCGTATTCTGCAAACAGCTTTTAAATAATCCATTACTATTAGCTACACTGTGAAGAAACTGTAAACATCGACAGATTAATAACAAAAAATTCGCTACAACCTCCTTTATGGACGCTTTTACTCAGTTCCCTATTTTGTAACGGACCTTCTTCTCTTCTGGTAAGGAAAAAAATTTGACGTTTTTTCGACGCTCGGCAGAACGTAACAGAGGGGTGCTGGTTTGCCACAGCATATTCAGCTTAGAAAAAAACTAACATCAAACTAACAAATCAAATAAAGAAGATAACAAATATCGTCAACTAGAAAATAAAATACTACTTAAAACAGCACATCGACAATACCAAATTCAGATTCTATGTCTCTTTCATTTCCATTCTAATACAAAATCTAAAAGCGTGACATTGTAGAGGGCTAGTTATTGATTTGTGTGATTACGTGTGGTAATTGGAATCCACTGCCTACATGTTTTTATGTAGTGTGGAAACTAACCAATATTCTCACTTGTTGACAAAAAGGAAAACTCGTTGCTTATTGATTCTTTAAGATAATTCCATGCATTCTATTCCACCAAAAAGTTTACGCAGATGAAAATTGCGCAACTCTTGAAGTTCGTCAAAAAGGCATGAGACTTTCTATAATTAAACCCGAAAACTGTTATGTAAAATGACTAAAATAATACGATGATATTACTAAAGTAGCGAAAACCTTGACACTTGTAATGGAAAATATTCCTCTACTTCTCCTCAAGGAATGGGCAGATACATATGTTATTTACGGAGACTTAATGTGCCGTCTTTGATAAAAAAGGGGCTTCAAGTTTTAGCGGACGACAAGTTATTTTTACAGCAATATTTCAATCATCCAACTACTTACTATAGTTAAAACCTTCAGTTCATTATAGCGACATTTAATCGGTCTTAATGACAGATGAACTTCTAACACACGAGCCTGTCGTGTCCATCTAGAGGTTGTTATATGATAAACGTGGTTTCCCTGTGTATGAATCAACTCCACGGTGGTCAACAAACTTTGATCGACATCTGCAATCAATGGGGGTCTAAAAATTTCTTAAGATTATGTAGTTGAGTACAGGGCATCACAGGCGCTGGGAGTTTTATTTTATTTAGAAACAAACTTCCCACCAAATGAGCAAATGTCCTTTGGGAAATTATAGCCTCTCAAAAAAACTTCATCGTTCTAGAAACCAAAGAATGCTTAATATTCGTATCCCGTCGCTACAAAAACATAACATGTCCTCCCCTCAAACAAAAGGTGAAGTACGTTCCCCATCGCCAATCACGCACAACTAGTCGTGATTGAACTTTCCAAGACTTCTAATATCACCACTCTCTTACGGATGTTTGTTTAGCAAATGTTCAATGACCAAGACATTCCATGCAATCAAATGCATCACATCTCATCGATGGAATGATAATTAAGATGCCAAATCAGATCAGATATTCGCTACCCAAGGCTTTTTTTCGCAAATAATTAAAGAAAAGTATTGTTCGTGATAATAATTACGCACTATTCAAGCTTGAAAGCTTCGACCCTCAAATATCAGGATTCACGTTATAAGATTGAATAGTTTCTTTACAATATGGAAACAATGTGCGACTTCGGTGTTCCCCATAACCTGCGGAGATTTTTCCTTGTTAAATACAGACTTGTTTAAAAAATAAGACAAAAAGTGGGCCCCTCGTCAACGAAGTAGGCTCTTTAGGAAGAAAACCTACAGGTGAAATGAAACTATTAATAATTCGAGACAATCTTGTTTTGAAAGAAAGAAAACTAAACTTCAACATGAGAGACTGAAACCAACAGAGCTAAACATGGTACAGGTGGAATGTCTACTGGAAACAGCTAGATGAAAGTGAATTCAAGGCTCTATTTTGACCCTGTTGCTTCTAACTAACAGCTCATGATTATTAGTATGGTTTCTGACAGAAACGTAACATCCAACGTAGAAAATATGAGATTTACAAGGGGATGTATGACAAGCCCTAACATGTATATTTTATGAAGACGAGTTTTCAGTCAGAAAGGATTTTAGTGGATAAGCTTATCTTACAACTATGTTCAGTTCCTTTTTAAAAAGCTAACAGGCCACGAAACATATAGGGAGAACATGACTCGCCCATGTTGACTTACGAATTGTGAACCTCTGAGACATATAGAAATGGTAAAGCAAAGCGATTACAGTGTTGGGCTAGGAGGACAGGTGTATAAGACTCGCGATGAATGAAAGCTTATCGAATAAGATTTCCTTTACAATACGTTGTTCTCTTACGACGGTTCCTTTACTTGAACTCTTCATCATCGATGATAGCGTCGCTAATAACAAACCGTATCACATCAGTCGTAAAGTATAATATACCATACAAGGTCATCTTACACAATACTATACTATACTTTACCATACTACAGTATAGGCCTACTATACCATACTTTAATATTACACTAAACTATACTATACATTACTATCCCATACTATAGTATATTATACTAGACTTCCCTGCACTATGCATTATCATACCATTTTTTGCTTTACCATCCCATTTTACACTACCTTAAACAATAACATACTACTTTACATTATACTACACAATATTATAGTTCACTGTACTACAAATACAGTACTATAATACACTAAAGTATACTATTTTATACTATCTAATACTACCTGTCCTATACTGTGATAGAGAGACACTATAGTAACACTATGATGTAAAATATTACACTATATTATGCAACGTTATAGTATAATATAGTATAGTATACTATACTATAGTATATAGTACACTATGATATACTATACAATCCTACCGTATCTGTACTATACTATATTGTACTGTACTATTTTATGTACTGTAATGTACTATATTATACTTTACTATACTATAATTTACTATATTGTGCTAATACTAGTACTATATTATACTAGTACTATACTAATACTGTACTGTATTGAACTATACAACACTATACTGTACTATCTGATACTAGACTATCCTATAGTATTCTATCTCCTACTACACTATATCCCTTGCGATACCAAATCATATTTAGGTCCTACTGCTTTTCGTGTAGTGCTGTACGGAATAAGGTGGTTCAGACGCTCGGCCCTTCTCTTTCCCTATTCTTGATATGTATCAGGCAATGGCGAAACACTAAACTCACATTCCAATATACGATAGGCTCAAGGCAAAGCTTCTGCTCGACTTAACTTAAACATGCCAAAGCCAACGACACTCCGTTAACGATGCTAAGATTAGGTCACTATCACCGTTCTTGTAACCTTCTTTCCTGCTTGCGAAGTTCCTGTTTTATATCCAATTTTGAATATCTCGTTTTTACATTCAGTAACATAAAACCTTTGTATAGTAACCGCACTGAGTAGGTAGGGAAAAGATATCCAATGCATTTTTGAACGGATTTAGATAGCTTCAAGTACTTAAGATACCTTTACTTTGATTGTACGGAAAGCTTAGACCATTCTCAAACAATAACAATCCAATTCAAATCAAAACCAACGAACTGAGTACCGCTGTAAATTTGGAAAATTTTCATTCTGGTACAAAGTAACGAGTTGGTTATGAACAGAAAATCAGCCTTTAACATCGTCGGACAACAGATGCCGATTTCAGCACGGCCACTCCCAACTTCAGCCCAATGGCAACAACTACTGTATTGATCGACTTTAGTTTCTCCCGTCCTTGAAATTCGGTTTAATTCAAGATGACTCCAGTCGTCCCTGAATATATCTCAAACACCTGAAGGTAGTAATCCCATAACTACGGGCACAATAACATCCATAGATCATTAGAAAAACAATCTACTAACTTGGCTTCGGAAATAGCTCGCAGGTGCAGAGGAAAAGAGTAGCACATTTATCAATAAAATATGACTTAAGTACTAAACTATTGATATAAACTGACCTCCGAAGAGTATAAGTTAGTAACAAGTACAGCTGGACATTATTTTCTGGTTACTCTGATAGGGATTTCTCAAACAAGGGCTCGTTTCAACTATAAACAACATCGGCTCACCGATTTTCTCAAAATCAGAACATACAGAAAAAAAAATCATAATCCTTTCATGTAACATAACTCAAACCTAATTTCAAAAATATTGAGCAGGTCCTTTCAGAGGCTACTTTTGATAGCAAGGAGAAAGACAGAGTTTTTGACACGTTCAATATGTCTGTAAACGGAGAGCAACCCTTTCCTCCGTCTGCATCACACACATAATACCTGTTGAAGATTGTAAACTTTCTAAATAAACAACCAAAGAGTCGTTGTTTTAACAACAGGAAGTTTTTACGCTACAATGAGTACCTCGTACACCAATAGTCTGGCGTATCTAATGAAGATTGGCATCTACATGTTGCTACAAACACAAGTATACTTACTTGCCGCCTTTCTTTCGCCCTCCTTCACCGAAAAAGCCGTAATATTTGCTCATCGTGATCAACTGCTACTAAACTCACGGTTTTCAACGTGTGTAAATATTTGGCACACACAAGATAAGATGAAGACGACTATAACTTTTAATCCTGTACGAAATTTGGTACCTTGATCCTTAACAATGACTACTCTCCACCTTGATAGCCGATGTTAACTTCACAGATCGCTCTGTGCAGCGCTCAAGTCGTGCTGACAAAGACGCGGTCTGCTATGAATAATCACATTCAATATATTATCGTTCAAAGCTGTTTGTCTGAATAGCAGACAGTTTGACGTTAACATTGTTTGGATATTTCAAACTCGTAATCTTTTATGCAATAAATCTCTTACTTTGTACCACTAGTATCCTTCCGTTTTGTCTTATTCTTTTTCTTCTGCCTTTTCTTCGCCTGACCACGGTGTGAAGCTTGTAGGTCCTAAACGAAGAAAAGCCAACACAATGTGCAGATTACTAACTATTCGTATTTTTAACTTCACTATTGTCAATGTGTGAAACAGCGCGAGTAATTTTTAAGTGACCGCAGCCTAAAAGACTTTAAAAAGGGACCGACCAAGATAAATCTCAAAGTACAATTGCTGTCTTGTTTGTTTAGGGCTATGATAGACCACGGGTAAAAAGGCGACGGTGTACGGTTAGTGATCCGAATAAACACAAGTGACTCTTATGCCTTCGTACAGAAGTCTTAGAACTTTTTGTCCATCAATATAAGAATTCTAGACAGTAACCTAATACCGATAGTAGGGATAAACGTAACCACAGTTACGTCGATTGAGAAGGGCGGGTTTCCTCCAGTAACTGCAGGTTCAGGATCTCTAAGGGGATCGTTGGTCGTGACCTATTTCGTCATCTGTCATCTCCTCATACATACAAATTTCTCAACACGTAGGTCCTACCACAAGTCACTTCAGCGCAACATACGATTATAGTACATGTACTTTCTACAGCTTGAGAATCGGTTGCGTTTAAAATGGTAGGACCCGTGCACTAACCTCATTCTGTACGATTCGATGTAAGGTTATGTTTCCCCCAAATGATAATTTTGGAAGAAATAAATAATTTTGGAAGAAATGATTTTGGAAATACTGGTCACATTTTGTACCCAACATAATTATGAGCGTAAAACTAACTTCTACAGAAAAATACTCCAAATATTTGAAGGGATAATAAACATTTCAAAACTTGCGGGTCCTCTAAACAGCGGACTCATGCTAACTCCATAATTACGTTTTGTTGAGCTCTCTCATCCGTTTTCTTCACACAAATAACGATTCTGTACTAAAGAGTTCCACAAATACACGCGAGCCAATGAAAGTGAGGATTCAGCAAAAGGCCATAGGATGTATCTTCAAGCTGTTCTTTGCAAATACAAAACCTACGCGGCTGCTAAGAAAAGAATCTCAGATGTAAAAGATGTATCTTACAAATTAATCTATAATAATGGGAAACTAAATACTTTGATTCCCCCCCCAAAATTGCAGACTATCTATCTTTTTCTCTATTGCGCGCGCGTGTCTTAATAGTTCCATCCAATTTTATTTTCTGGCTCTTGGAATTCCCATAAATACCCTCCCATGTTATACCGCTTGTGTGTTGCAATGGCTTACTATTGCAAGAATCGTTAAAAAGGTCAAAGAGTGAGTGGCATTTCGATTTTGCTACTTTTCTAGCTAATAGCTACACAGATTTGCGAAACTGGTTTGCAAACAAATGTTGTGAATTCAGTCATGGCTACCTTGCTTATTGACCTGTTGGATTATATTCGAAACGGTTAAATCAATATTGACAGAAGTACGGTAGCATAGAGGATTACAGAAATGTGGTAAGAAATGTATTCCATCGGTGGTACCCCTATTCACTTCACACATTGTCACATCCACCTTCTTACACATACCCAGGAATTCATACACAGAAGCTTAAGTAACTGTTATGCCAACCACACAACCTACCTGAATACATGACCTGACCGTAGGGATACGGGAATCTAGCAAGAAATCTCCCCCTGTTGAAGCAAGGCATAGTTCCAACAAATTCTATTCAAAAGTTACGTTTTTCTATTTCTTCTTTGGCATATACAGATTAACTGGGTAGAACACCAGAAATTTAATGGAATTATGCAGAATAAAGTGCAAAAACGGTAGAAATGGGTATATCTATCAAGAGAGCTAAACGATCACCTAGGATGTAATTGTAGGAATAAAGGAAAAATATGCTTGTAATAAATCTTTCCCAAAAGCTTTGGCAAAGTTTAGGAACAATTCAAATAGCTCTGTTGCAAACTTCTGGCAAAAGGGCTGAAAGTAAATTGGATTATAAAAATTAGAGTTCTTAAAGTGAAGCTTTTTCGGTCTGCAAGAGAAAATTTCACGCAGAGCTACAAAATTAAAAATGCTCTTTCTAATAATGGTTAGGTTCCAGTAATTTGAAGCTTGTACACAGATATCCCGGAGTTACAGACCGCATGTGGAATTAATTATTGTAAAGGGAAATACTTCAGCAAGAGCCCTTTTCTGTTTGATAACTCAACCACAGCGCTATGAGTAGGTGAAAGGCATGTGGTAAACACGGTGAAGAGTTTTCTAAAACGTCCCTCTCTGTGTGGTTCTCAACTGATACCAATAACGGCATTGCATTAATACGTCGGTATCAATTATTTACTGTCATACCATTGACATCAGTAACCTTGACTGGTTTGCAAAGGGATAAAAAGTTCGACCTCAAGTTTTGAAATTAAGGCTGGAAACAACCAATAAGCCTCAGACTTTTTCTGGATAACAATTTCTGGATAACAATGTATAGTATCCAACGTTTGGCATCTGCTCAAAATCTTGGGGTTGCATAGCATCTACTGGATTCACTGCCAAAATAACGCAGTCAGAAGCATCTTATACAAGGAACTGAACCAAGTCAATAACGGAGTTAGGCAACTATCAACCACGACTGTTGGTTCTTGGTAACCGAGTAAATTTAGAAGACGTATTTTAAACACAAATATAACGGAGCGCGAAGAGGAAGAACTGAGAGAGCTGGCAGTGAACAGGGAAAAGTGGCGACGATGTGTGGTCGAGGGGTGCGACATACAACCTCCCGACTAACACACGTTTTAAACATGAGACACGCACCCTGCCCTACCTATTATAATTCGGGGTTGGAAGGTGGTGCACGATGCAAATCTATTATCAATAACCAATAAGATATGTCTGCAAACAGTTCCCTTCATACCCTTGACCGCTGTGCCTCCAAAGCCGACCTGCCACCGTAAGGCAAGATAAAGTAGTAAGCGTTCAAACACGGGCTGTGTAATATAAACAATATGATAATACTATGGCAGGTTGTTGTGGGAACCAGGCAAAGGTGTGTATAAACCAATCCTCACACAGGACCGTTCAAACAATATATTCAAATGATGTTGTACCTTCCCTTCCGAAGCAAATACTTTACCTCTCATTTAAATAAATTTATCAGACTTACAGCTGACTGAGCACGTACAGTAGAAAAATGATGCAAGTGCCTCCCATTTTGCAAAGATTTCCGTATTCTGTTGGCAAGAAAACTTATTTTGAACCTATAAGGTCTGTTTCATTCAAAGTCACGTAGACCTGAAGAAAGAAAAGTCAATGCATGGTTGCTACAGTTACCCCAAAGACCCTAAGACGAAGCGACTAAGCAATACCTATATATGATAGGCAGTTTAATCCACTATCAGGGTTTATTTAGCATAGTTAGTCAACAAGACACTCTCGCCACAGCATACTCTCCCCTAAGGTTAAACGTGGTCTCTTTCCTTTGCCTAAGTCTCCGAACTGCACTAGGTCCTGTCTTTCGATTCAGGTTATACCGATTGAGTTCAAAATCCTTCTGGTTTTTCTCTCCAGAGCATGCTAGTTTATTCTAATCTTTCTGTATACCGCGATACATGATCAAAATGGCGCAACGTCACTTGCCAGACATTTTACATTCTTAGTTTTCGATGCTAACTTACATCATAAATGGAGAAAACTGACCAATTTAGGTGATGGCCCAATTATACGTGGTCTTACTGTGTTAAAAAACAGCAGAATAACACGGGCTACCGAGACGGTTTTCCCAGCTATGGCAGAGACCTCCAAATGATAGCAGATACAGGTGTGTACGATTATGTTTTGAACACACAAGGCTACTAGACACAATGTTTTCTTCGACGACTTTTAATGATTCCCTTCGGACTATGTTGTATCTAAGTTAGCAACCTTCTATCCTCTTAAGGTGAAGATCACATGGTGACGACTACAATGAGTACAATGATAATAATGGGTATAATGATAAAAGTGATGCCAGTGATGATCATGATAATCATGGTGAGGATAGTGGTGGAGTTGTTCAAAATGAAAATGATAGTAATGATCGTCATATTGAAAATGACAACGATAACGATGAAAAATGGCCATGGTGACGATCCTGCTGACGATAATGATAATGATAATGATGATGATGATGATGATGATGAGAGTGATAATAATAATCATTACTGCGCATTTCTTGATGATGTTTATAATGATATTTTAGGATGAGGGTGAGGAGCAAGACAAAGACGAGGAGAAAGACAAGGGCGAGGAGAAAGACAAGGGTGAGGACGAAGACGAGGAAGAAGAAGAGGACAAGGACGAGGACGAAGGCGAGGAAGAAGAAGAGAACAAGGACGAGGACAAGAGCGAAAACTAGGACGAGGATGAGGACAAGTGGTAGCTCAAGCAACCCCAAGGTTACCGTGATGGTGATGGGCACGACACAGATTGCAATCACATTTATTTCCTCCGCTTACAGACAGCCGATGGAAAGGTAGCGACAGCTGCTAACTGGCAGGAAACATCTGCTGCCTAGTGTCTTACACCAAAGGCCAACATGCTCCAACAATACATTAATCACTGAAGATTAACGCGCTTCTTTCCTTACTGCATTTCAATCTTATGTTATCAGCCAGATCCTACGTTTTATTGGTCACTAGATCAAGTAGCCAAATACTTATCACCACTAAACACGGCAAGTGGTCTTGGTACACCGTTTGAAAGACCAACGTATGACCTAATTACTACGTTCTGATTGCTTGCCAACGCGTATTTTCGAAATAAAGCTCTGCCATTTCAGCGAATGGATTTACTTTTGTGGAATAGCATAATCGTAGTTGAAGACAAATCTGAGCCCATAAGCGTAATGTTTATCTTAAACTTGACACCTGCGGAAGTGTTAATTTTCCTAGGCCATACTGTAAATCGGACAAGGGGCTACATGAGGGAGGGGTTGCATGGAGAGAGGGGTTGCATGGAGAGAGGGGTTATGATCACAGTTTTTGTTATTTGCGACTGAAAATGCAATTCAACTATATATTTGGCAATTTGCTGGAATGGAACATATTCACTACTGTTGTTTCATCACTACTGAAAATTATTGATGACTACTTGGTTTTCAAGGTAGTATAGTTAATCGATGATCAGTAACACTGAGTCCTTTCTGCGACATTTGAGTTGACTATGGAAGAACTGCCATCCGGCCCATCATTCTGTCCAAAGCCCATTGAAATTGGCAAAACGTTTTGAGAGGAGAGGACTTGGTATCATAAGTTTAAAAAGGCACTAGAGAAATAGAAAAGTATGTCACAAACGGAATCGAACCCGTGACCTAAGAGAGGTTATTCTCTTAAGATACTAACTTGGACTGGAACCACGTACTTCAGGAACTATCTACAGTTCTTACCAATACAAAACTGTTAAGCTATCATTTGAATTTCACTGATTCAGTACGATTCTTCTGCTGCCAATCATTTCTATTCCTGCCAGTTTTGTATACCGCAAACTGTCCTAAACAGTTAACAACATAAAGACGGTGATCTGACGCGTTGTCTCATCACCCAATAATCCCCGAGTGTCGGATTTTAATTATAAAATCGAGCCCCCGTTATTGTGAATGACACTAGTTTGACACTAGCCGTGGTCAAATAAATCTTATGTTTCGTATCATTGTAGTGTTCATTGCGACTTTCTCTAACCTAAACAACAAATGAAAACTTTTTGTGATAAGTAGCAGTGTATCATCTGACTATTCCATTTCCAAAATGCGTCTGGATTTTTAACAAAAATTAGAATTATAATGTATCCGTAGCAATTGATGAATCTTAACTAGCTCACTACACGAATGTCACTGTGATATCTAACAACAGAAGTATTATACTGGCTCGGAAGTTACGCTGTGAAAGCTATGTATTATTTGCTTCGTTGATTTGCTACTAGTAAGACCTGTGCCTTCGGTGGTATGTGCGACCAACATGCATAGCAATGGTATGAATGGAAGCATAAATAGTTCCAACAGGATCTCGCTAAGCCATTACTACTGTGGGCTGCATGTTTCAGAAGAAACTCGGGTAATCTTTGACATAACTATATGAATGCTCATTTATCATTCGCTCATCTCCTGTACCCAGTAGTCGGTTCACAGAGTACCTGGTTCAAAACCTGGTTAATGGAACCTGGTTAAGAGTCCTGCTCAAATGGCAATAAGCTAATTGAACGACTAAGTCCTTCTAGTAGGAAATATTACAGTGTCTCTGATGTCACTACCACATAACATTACTTGACTTAGGGCTCTGCTGATATAAAGATGTCTTCAAGCAATGATTCTTAAGACAAGGCAAGGTCTCTTCCTCTACGAAGAAATCTTAAAAAGCGAATTGACAGCACCAAAATGAGCCTTATTTAGATGTAGACTGAGATTGGCGTCATTGAATGTACTTAAACGTCCAAGAGAAAACTTTAGGGGAAGGAAAAAAACACGGTGAGGGTCCAAACGGAACACAAAAGTGGCATAGTATTGGTCAAAAATAAATCATCCATGCTTCCTTCTGTAGTTAAAAAGGTATTTGATTTTGATAAGCTCAAACGCAGTGGTTTACGGCCATAAAAGAGCATCATCACTTGTCCTCTAGAGAGAAAAGTAAATTAACTACCCAACTTGCTGACATAATAGAGCACGTTAATTTAACACAATGCCAAGTCCATTTTTCATGCATATGGTCTGTAAGCGATAGAACTACCTTTCTTGCTCTATTGGAGCTTCTTCCACTTTTTTGTACATACTACAAAGGTCTAAAGTTTAATCACCTGCGTATTTATGAAATGATTTATTAAAGAGAACAACAATTTTTGACATCGTATCAGAGAAAGCATTTTCTCAAGCCATTTCAAGACAAAAACATGATGCTAACTGATAAGTTTCTTCTTACCGATCCTTCCTCTTTTTGAATCTCAAGCTCCACATCTAAACGATCACGCGGCTCTAATATCTCCATACAATCACTTCTGTCATCACTAGCCCCGTGGCCCTCCAAGGGGCTATCAAGGAGTACAGTGGTATCTAAGTTTCCCCTTTTTCCTTTCCCCTTTCTCTTCTTCCCCTTCAGAACTGCACTCCTGTGCCTCACTCGTGGATGAAGACGTACAGGTCTGCCATTTTCGTTAAGATCCCGGGCGTATCTGCTGTGGTGGGTTCGACTCGGTTCATCCGCTTCTGGATCGGGCTCAGTATTAAGCTGTTTCACGGTCTTCTTGCTCGGTGACATTGGATGCAACTTTTGCCAGTAACAATCCTGTAAGTGGGTGAAGGAACGTAACACATCAAATCGCTATCTCCTCTATGAACTACCGCCGAAAATGTAAGGACACTAACCTTTGCTCACAACAATGTTCAAGTATCATGGCAGTAGGGTGGTAACAAATTTAAGTATGAATTCTGGGTGAGCATGTGGTAAGAATGGCATAGTCCCCTATGAGACCCCGCTGGTACTAGCATGACTACAAATTTGACTCATAATTTTGGACACTTTAAAGTAAGTTTTAAACGAGTCATTAGATATATATCATTGTATCAAATGAAACTGATAACACAAGAGAAACGTCTCTCCGGGAATACCTACTTTAATCCATGACAGTGTGAAACTTATCATCACAAGCCCAAATAAAAAAAGTGCTCAAAACCCGTTCCGCCTGCGAATAGTGGCTGTTTAATTCCGTAAGTGGTCCTAAGGAAAACTCTGCCTATTCGATCCAGTCATAGAAATATGACATGTCTTTAGAATGTAAGATAATAAGGTTTTAATACGTATGTTTTATGAAAGGGCGTGCCTCGATATTTATTCGCGGCATCGTTCTCAATCTAGGATAGACTACCCATATTAAGAAGCAAAATACGACGCGTGCCAAATATTGCTTAACTTTCGATTTCCATTTGATTGTGACGTCGCACTTACGTATTGGGTCAACTTAAGACAAAGTTTCTACGAGTACGATACTGCGGTATCTTCAAGTAAGAAAAATGCTCAGTAGTATTAACTTGGATTAAAATCCCGGCTTCAGTGTTTGATTGTATAACTGCTATAGACCTCAAAGACCCAACAAGGCAATAGAAAGGTTCTCTGAAGTGTAAATATGTCGGTTACGGCTGCGTCTCACGAACTTCAGAAATTTCAATCGGGAGAGATGAGATTATTTCAGAAGTTAAAGAGAGCTGCAACAACACACTACAATCTGCGTAGTTTGTACTTGGAACAAATCCTTCATCAATAGACGATGACAATTTCCTGGATGACGCCGTTTGTCAATAACGTGGAAAGCAAATATGTCTTACAACTAACATATCTTATTCTGGCTCCAGAATCTGTACTGTGAAGTTTATTATACAAACATTGTTATCGGGATGAGAATTGGCAGACGTCCATAGCACGACTTCCTACTTTACGTCGTCCATCTGTGATTTCTGCCTTCAGCACAAGGATGGAAAATGGCACCATTGAGGAAGAGCAAGATGAAAACTAGCCTATAAGTCTATGCAGGGAAGAAGTTTTAAATTTAAAAACTTGCAGGCTGCAAGATTCTGTTGTACCCTCCCCCCCCCCCCCCCCCCCCCCCCCCCCACCCCCCACCCCTCCTCTCTACCCTCTCCCCCTCCCCTACACCTCATCCTCCGCCTTACAAAAGGT
>JAAAKL020000992.1:0-34230 GCA_010016065.2 Carybdea cf. marsupialis auct. non (Linnaeus, 1758) | reverse complement strand
GCCAGGCATCAACTCCTACAAGGAAACAACCACCTCGGATTTCTAAAGCAAAAAGCACTAGTAAGCAATGTGACTCTTCCATAGGGCAGCACTTGCTTGAAAACCCAGACTGTGCTAAATTGTATACGGATGACCGCTTTCGCATAATAGGCAAAGCTAGGTCGGCTGTTAACCTAGTCGTCCTCGAATCCGCCCACATCAAAGCAACCAAATCGTTGCTTTGCAGACTAAAAGAATTTGTCTTTCATTGGGCCTTTTCGGATAACCATTTAGTGCCATGGACACTGATTGGTCAAAAAAACACCAATCTAGCTATCACACATCTGATTGGCTACTTTCAAAACACAGTTTGGTATAACTTTTACTTATTTCTTCCTACCTCAATTCTGACGATTTTGTACTCTGGGCAGTGTCAGACGAAAAAAAGCTTTTCAGTACTAAAATGTTTTCGCTATTTCGTGCAGTTTTATTGTTTTGTACTATTACAACAAGCTATTTAAACGTATCAATGTGATACTGGGTTCTCCTTAATTCCGCAAAATTCATAGTAATACAGACCTATTATACTTGTAACCAAGAGCTTACTAAACTCTTCTTGCCTTTATAAAACTGTTCCGTTCGGCACTTGACGGAATTTTTCTAAGTAAAGCATAACGGAAGCAAAATTGTTTGTTTTGCATGTTTGGCAAACTTAGTGTTCGAAAATGTTGCCTTAAGCCAAAGTCACGTTATCTAGTGACATTTTGAGTTTTTGAACTCCAATTTGAATTGTTCCTGTCAGGGAATGAAGCTGGTGAAAGTTCACTTTGTAAAATAGAAGGCTCGATCCTTTCATTACGCCTTTTTTGCTTACTATCGCAGCTTCAAGCGATGTTGAGTTCAAATGAACAACCCAAATCAGATATGTAAAATTGCAATTCCCTCCTTCAGATACGTAATCAGGTATGAATTTTGATTCTTTACGATTTAATTCTGACCACTTGTATTTCGAGGCGTGTTAGGCAGAAGAAAATTTACAGTACAAAAACGGTTTATTCTTTTGAGCGACTGTTTTGTTCCATCAGCAAAAAAAACAAAACACACTAAAACGCCCTTTTAGGAGAGATGTGGAATGAGCCTAGTTCCGGCATTTTTGGTGTGAAATCCGGAACATGACAAAAGTGGCTTTCAAATCAACTAAAGATCTCATGCGTTCAGCTCGACGCAGATTTGTATTAAGTACGGAAAATTTGAAGGTTCGACGTATGATGTAAGCGTAAGGGCTCGAAGAGGGACATGCCATAATGTCACACCAACACACAAGTCAAATGACTTCAAACCAAATTGTAATGAGTATATCCTTTGCTCAACTTTAAAATTTCACAAGAACAAAATTCAGTGAAATTAGATCCTTGATATTAAAAGGCAAGAATTGCAAAAATAAGAATATCGTTTTGAAGAAATAAATTCAGCGTCTATTAACCAACTGGAACCAAACTACCTGCTGTTTTAAAGGAATATTGTTTTCTAGTGAGTCCCCCCAACAAATAAACCTCCCCAATCACACTCCTATAACATCAAGTAGCATTATTAGTAAGACGCCCTGATCTATATTTAGCTATCCTTATTGTTAGACTCGTTGCTGGCATTGTTGACAATAATCTTAAAATACTAAATAATTTTGTTGTTGTTTTTGTGGGCCTAGTTACTCATTTGGAATCGCGTTAAGCCGAATCAAAAAGAAGTTGAATGCTTAGATATGGACGTAGATACACTGCTAGTCAACATTCATATTACTTAAGAGCTTTGGCTGATACACAAAGCAAATGCCCTAAATATAAAATAGTTTCCTTTGCCATCATTACGTGGGAAAACCAACTTGAAATGTCTTACTATCGAGCAGTCATAGTCAGTAATAGCCTTACAGTGCTTTTAAGGCTCACTCTGATTTAATTGTCTACAAGTCGATTTTGAAGTAACTAGGTCCTTAAATTTTAAACAAACATAAGAGAATCCAAAACGACTGTACCAAGCTGAGTGCAGTTCTGGATCAACAAATGATACATAGACTGATTTTCAAAATACTAAACATTCGACAAAAAATCGATCAAGACCACCATTACTAATGATCACTATTCCATCATCAATAAACGTTTTGAAGGCACATTTCTGTCTGCTACAGTCGCCACGTCCAGCAGTTGAACTAGCCAATACTGTAATAAAACTGTTAACGCCCGCATGCGTTCACCGATTGGCTATTTACAAACGTCCTTACAACAATGAAAATCTTACCTTCGACATTTGATTCCGCATAATACACAGAGCTTGAAAACAAGATAACGCCTATAGCCAAGAAAAGCACAAGCATAATAAGTTCGTGAAAACTTGCGCTTATGGTATTTCCTAGAATGTGAAGACCTCTTGAATGGCGAGTAAGCTTGAAAATCCGGACAACTCGGATGACACGAACCACGCGCAGTATTTCGATTGAACTTCCAGTGGTTTCTTCATCCATAAAAAGTGTAACGTAGAATGGTATAATTGAAATGAGATCGATAACATTGAGTGAATATTTTAAAAATTTGACTTTATTGGGTGAAGAGATAAGGCGAAGAATATACTCAACAGTAAACCAAGCATTACAGCTGGTGTTTAGAATCATCCAAGTCATAGCAACATGTTTCTTTTTCTTTTCATTCTTGATACGATTCGGATCCAATTCTGGAATGGTTTCCAAGCAAAATACCACAATTGAAAGTAAAATGACTACCACCGACACTATAGCCAAGATCTTTCCAAATATGGAGGATTGTGGCATTTCAAACAGAACCCAAATTGTTCTCATGATTTTATTCTCCGGAAGTTCCTCTTCTCCGCTCTTTTCTTCGTCGTCGGAAAAACCGAACACGTCCTCTCCTAGTTCAAAAAATAAAACCTCTTTTGTAAAAACAGTGTCTGACACATGCTGAGGTCGCTCAAGAGTTCCATTTGATTGATAATAATACAATATTCCACCAAATGAGGCTCTGTGTCGATCAAAAAAGTATTCACCGGTCTCTTCATTGAAATATTGTTTCCTTCTATCTGGATCGCCAAGAAGAGTATTTGGAAATCTCGCCAAGGTATCTTCATGCGTCTGATAGCGCTTTCCAGCGATATTGATAATGACGAGTGGTCCCTCAGTGTTCATACACATTTCGTATTTTGACCTATCAAGATCCATAGCAACGGTAGTGCGATTGAAGTGCGAAACGGAAGCCGATACAGACATCATTGAACCGAAAACGTGCAGTTAAAAAACTGCAACGTTTTCTCTGACAGAAAGCCTGAAAGAAAGGGAATACAAAGAATTAGGAAATCATTTAAAAACAAGATTGTTATAAATTTCATTGAAACCGATGAAGAATACTGAATTATGCATCTCGTCTACTTGCATGATTTGGAATTTAATTGCGTATCGTATTCTTACAAATTTGTTTGCTATTACATTAATAATAATAATGATGATAATAATAATTATAATGAAGGCATTTTTTGGCTAATACATATAAATGGCAAAGAGGGCTTAACCGTAAAAACGTGTTTGGGTCAAGAGCTGCTTATAAAATTTTTGCAGCGTATATCTGATCGGCTTTGATTGGATTATCAGTAAACTTTGATAAGGCAACAGAAGTCTGTTAACCCTCTGAAATCTCTTTCAACAGTGTAGGGTTCGTAGACGAAGTGGGAACTTAGAAGTAATATCTCTTTACATCTATTCAATCATACTTAACACAACTAACGAGAACAATGTGACAACATGCTTTATACAAGGTAATGAATGGAGCGGAAGAAAGTAGGTTCCAGGCTACTTCACTACAAACAGTTAATGACTTTATAGCCTTAGCTGATACAATCTATCGTATATGGTGTAAATAAAATAGAGATTTAATGTATGCTACAAACTGTTGATCACCAGTCGCTCCCTGACGTATGAAATCTGTAAGTATAAATAATCTATTCTATGCGGAGGGAAATTATAACGTCACGATTTTGAAAATATTTTTATTGTGGAAAAATACTCAATTTTCATGTTGCTCTATTAGTAAGAACGTCAATGGACAAAATTGAGAGTTGTTCCCTTTTCCAACAACGAGATATAAGCTTTCAAAGTTTGAAATCTTTCTAACAAAACCAAATTATTTAATAATGGATTCTAACGTAAGGATACAAGAAATATTAACAGGGTATAAACAAACATATCTGACATTCAAACGCCTCTAGTTTAGACACTATATACATTACAGGTCTGGTATTTTGAGAAACAGCCTATCCTAGGATTAGCTTTAGGCATCTGGAGTCAAATCGTACTATTTCCAAGACGTTTGATTTTTGACGTCATCACTTTCCTTCTGCATTTTATACGTGGTTGTAGTTGTGCAAATCGTAAAGCAAGAATTTCATACAGGCAATGTAGATGTGGTTGCAAATGTGGAGATGTGGTTAAGGTAAAACTGCTAAAGCTGAATAAGATAGCTCTAAAAGAATTTAAAAATCAATCGACGGATGAAGAGTGAGGCAAGAGGGCCATTTCCTGCGTCGCTGTCATCTTAGAAAGGTCGCGTTTGCAGAGAGAATAAGACCTACAAAACATAACTTCTGATAAAGTGGGTTGTCTACTATAAAGTTTGATTCCAGAGCAACATCATATTGTAATACAAGTTGCAAGTACAACATATGGTGGGATTACTTTATTATCATTAAAGTTAGACTTAACAGGAGCCTGGAAATAAGATTTTTAAACATTATAATCATGCAGACTACATTAGCTCGCTCGTCAGAAAGCCTCCGGGTCTTGCCGAAAACCTAGGGAATTCATTTATTTAATCCACGGTAACAACGCTATATCAAGTGAAAAGGAAGTGAAAATTCCAAATCTACTAAGCTCTAAGCAGGTAGTGAGGCATTTATAATCTTTACTATTTGACAATGAACAGAATGTCAATATCAGACTCAGTAAGGCCTGAGTCGCTCTAGAATAAAGTAAGCAATATATCCAAAATTAGACAACTATGCCATTTGAGATGAAATTTCTTGTAAATTTTAGTAAGCTTGTAAAGTATGGTAGATACACGAATCCCACATATTACTCTAAATTTTTAGAAGGAAGCACCAGATTAACAAAGAGCTTTGATGTAACATTCCAACAAACAGCAAATCCGGGCAGAAAGGATTGCGATTTGCTGGACACTGCTGACGTAAGAAAGAAAAGTAGCTGCATATGTTCTAGTACGAAGACCCAGGGAATGATAACAGGCACCAGGAGGGCTAAAGAAAACATACATTGACCAGGTAAGTGACGACACTGGCTGTCTGTTTGAAGAACTGTCTACTGCAGTGAATGACAGAAACAGCCAGTATCTTTTTAAATTAGGTACATATAATATTGAAGGAAAGTTGTTAAGCGAGTAACAAACACATACTCCAACTATCAATATGGCAATTTCCTCTTGTCAATATATTTCATGATAAGCAGAATTATGATCTGGAGAGACCCATTTTCTTCCTTATCTTCCTGAGTTCAATGCTATTGTATCTAACTGGTTATTATGACTTGAGCCATTATCATGTACCACCGATGATGATAACTCTAATGGTCTCCTCCGTCATTTTGTTCAAAGAGGCCGACAACTTGAACAGACCTTACTTGTTTCACCACAGCACAATATCAAATTTGGCAAGCTGTAAATTCGAGCCATGGGCATCCATGATTTATTCATTAGACAAGCACTTTACCTTTCAATAGGAAGACAAAGATTAACCAAAATTCATTTATAATAAGATCAGAAAAGTAAAATCATAAAATATAGGAGGAACCTAAGATGGAGGTCGTTGAGAAAATTGGGTTGTCGGATGTTGAGGTTTTAAGGGGATCTTGTGGTGCTGGCATGATTGTATAATGGTCTTCAAGCGTCTGTTTAGACTCTATGTGAATAATTTGATATAGTAGAGCTCTTAATTTTAAGTCTTTTACCACTTTGAAGAGGAAAGGAAAACTAGCATATGTCTGGTTTTAGTTGTAGAAAGCAATAGAAGTGCTATGCGCAGATATTTTTATTTAAACTATGATCAGAACAGAGATTGGAGAAATTTATCTATAGCTCATCAGTACAAAAGGAAAACGTTGCTCATGTTTACTCGTTTTTAGCAGTTGCTTGATAATAACGTCTAACCTCAATATCTCGAACAGGCAGGGGATCACACACATTTGCTACAGTTGCAAAAAGTTCGAATTATGGGGGTTCAGGTAAAATCCAGGAAATTGAGGGGTTTTATCATACAGTTGAAAATTGTGGGTAGTTGTGTGGGGCAGGGGAGCGAAACTACGTTTTGCTGTCCATTAGCACCTTAAAGCTACGTCAGAGAGTATGGAGAAAAACAAAAATACTACAAAATTTCATAATCTCTAATGTTTATACATTGTTCTTAAAGAAGTGAGGATATCTTGAAGCAATGAGTAGTAAACTAAAGAAAGACTTGGCGTTTCCGTGATAGCATCGGGGGGGGGGGGCATTTTTTATACCAAGCTTTTAACTTTGCGCTTCACGTTATCATAGTCGTAGAACAGGGAACAGCGATCTAACCACTGATCTCTCACATTTTCCGTCTCAAAGAGAGGTTAGCCGTTGGACGCCATTTTAGACTCCATCGAAAAAGCTTATCAATAATGTTACATAGCCTGGCGGAGCTTCCGACGCTATTTTAAATTATAGGGACAAGTGACTACACTTTTTCTGACGCGGTTGAAAACAATGAGAAGCTCTATCTAGTCTTTTTTAGAGATAAGTGGATCTAATATGTCTATGGTCCTTTCTACCTTATGACCTGAAGGAAGATTTGCTGCGTCATCACCGACGTCTTCGGCGTCAGTTCTGATTTCTGCAAGGAATTTTGCGTCAGTTAGATTCTCTCCATTCGTCACGCTATTGCTCTCTATGTCATCCAAATTCGCTGCTGTCAGGTCATTTGGTACAGTTTCTGCTTTGGACACTCTCAAGACGTTTAAATCGTGCTGTAAATCAGAAACAGGATCACATCCGATGTCCCTGAAAGGATTGTCATTATAAATCCAAATTTTGTTCAAAAAGGAATTGACCCCTACTAAGGCAACACAACTTGCTCCCCTCGATACCCTGTGGTGTCGGGGTAACGGGGACGACTAAATAACAGAGTGAGTTTGCACAAAAAAGTGTGCACCTTTTTGCTCCCGGAGGAAAGCAAATGACCCTAAAAATTTGCATGAGTTTTAGAACGTTCGAGTTATGGGAGTTCGAGTTAAGGAGGTTGTACTGTTTAAAGTACTGATAACAAAGCAATGTGTCAGCATACGTCCATGGGAAGGGAAAGTACAAGTGGCAATTGTGCCGCCACAGATTTCTAGAAAGTTGAAATTCGGGCACTGTATAATGTGTAACACTAGTACAGTAGAATCCCGTTAAATCGAACCCTCAAGGCGACAGGAAGTTCGTCCGACTTAGCAAATGTCCGAGATATCCGAAGTCCTGATAACTCGGACTCTCCTGAAAATTGCGACTTATGAGGATTTTATTGATTTTGAAGAAAGTGGGAAAAAATAAAAAGAATCGTCTCTCTTTAGGCTTTCTGCTGATGAGTGGTAAGAGAAAAAACCGAATGAATAATACCCTATTCAGATGCGGACTGAAGTGAAGGCCTTCACTTAAAGTTTAATTATATAACTTCACCAGACGGAATCTGCAGCGTTTTCACATGAGCAACTTCAGGAACAACTTTCCTTCCAGGCGGTCAATTAACAGTGGCTTCTTTACCTCATGATCAAATCAAAGTCTCCCAGCAGGCTACGCCCTCAAAATATGAACGCTGAGAAGCACTGTGAAAAGCTAGAGCTAAAGCTAGTGTAGAGCTGCCACTCAAATTTGCTTTGTGATATCATGACATACATGTTTGTAACACTGTAGCGGGACTTGTTACCAGGCTGATATGTTCATGAAATGGCTCTCAAATTCATGCACATAATAACCACTTATACTAAGCACAGCACCCTTTTCATGTATTTGAATTTAGTGACGAAAATAGTTTATATGATGACTATTAAACTCTTAAAACAAACATGTTCTTCATGTTATTGAGTAAATAAATGCAACAGCATCGACTGACGCAATAATTGCTTCCTCGAGAACAATGCACAACATCCGCTTTTGTTATTCCAGATAACAAACCTTGATAGATCTTGCATATCCGTGAAAGATCTAGGCCAAGATCTTATGGAAAGTACTCCAAGGACAAGGAGAAAACGTCTCCAGTCGAAAGAAAGTGGAATCGGTCTTAAACTGACATTGATTAGTAAAGTACTCACATGAAGAAGCTCACGGAGGAGGTATCCTCGGTATGACACAAGTTTCACAGGGACTTCATCTTCATCGTCATCAATGCTTTCTTCATCATCATCATCATCTTCTTCTACTTTCACTGTGTCACCTCGGATCTCGGATCTTGGATCAGTTGACGCTTGGGCTGTTACCGCAAAGTCATCATCGACTGATAGAAGATCTTTTGCAATGTAGGCTTCAGGCACATTATTCTCATCACGTTGTTTAAGTTCACCCATCGCTTCATTTAGGATAGCAAACGGGTCATTTTCCTCAGAAATAACGGTTTCTGAGAAGCCAGCTTTCTTGAAGCAGTTAACAATTATAGTTGAAGTGATGTCACCCCGAGAAAGCACAAGAATTTCCATTGCTTCAAGGATAGAAATGGACGTGGCTTGCTTCCCCTAATCAATTACCGAAATGATCTTGTTGATATGGCGAGTGCGATATTTAGCTTTTAAAGATCTCCTTAGTCCATCGGCAGTAAAGCTGATTTTGTGTTAGGTGGCAGAAAATAAGGACGGATCGATTTCAGATTCTCAATTGAAGGGCGTGCAGGGCAGTTGTCAATAACTAACTCCATTTTTCTCCCTTCTTATTCAACGATCTTGCCCTGCTCTCGTATCCATTTTTCAAATAGTTCGGAGTTCATACAACTTTTACTTGACCACAGTAGCGACTTCGTATAATGTTTGAAACAACGAGGATTTTTTGATTTTCCCATCAAGAATATAGGAAGCTCTCTCTAGCCAGGTTGACAGCAACAAGACTAGTCAATCGAATCTTACTGTTCTTCCATCCACTATTTTTTCCCTCTTTCAAGTGTCTTTGGTGGATGAGCTCAACAAAAGAATTCAATTTTATTAGCGTTGGAGATATCACGGGTAGAGCAATTCGACATAATTGTTAGCAACGTCGTTTCCTTCCATGGTGCAGTCACTCGGCACTGACATCTCTCCCCTCGCTTAAATAAAGTTTATTATTGGCTTTAAAAAAAATTGATAAAAACGTTTAGACCTAGCAATAAAATATTTGTGATTTTTTAGAAAAGCCAACGAATTCGAATTCTAATCGAATAATTTAACATATGGTTTTCAGAAAGTCCGAGTTGCATGAGTTATTTTAGCTGAAGGGTCCGAGAAAAACGGCACGACTAAGCAATTGTCCGAGTAACCCGGGGTACGAATTAAGTGGAGGATTTTGACTCAATCAGAGTCGTCAAATCCAAGAGGAATAAGGAATCTGTACGACTTAGTGAATTCCGCTGTGTCCTACCGTGCTTGCGTATCAGGCGGTCCGATGGTTAGGAGTTTGTGGTCAGCGTTGAGACATACCATTACAAAATGTCTTTAAAACATTTCTAACTAGGGATAACAACTAAATACTTCAATCATTATCTTTCACCACAAGTTAGGTTTTCTTTTTGGTTTTACTAGTTATAAAGTTGTGGACAGACCATGTTTAAAATGGAACTCCCTGCATTACCTAAACATATTTTTTCGCTCCAAAGCAGATATAGTACCTATAGGCCTTTACTCTTAGGTAAATCGGCTCTTTTGCCCCGCCCCCTCTTCTAAAGATTTCTTTTCCTTTTTCTTTAAAATCGTTATAGGTAGGAATCTGAAGTTTTGTGACTCCTCCTAACTTTTACACACAAATATATCTATACATACTTAAACAAGAGCTCAATTTTTAGACCTTTGGTCATTAATGCCTATTGCAAATCGACAACAACTTATTACAAGTTTTTCTAAAAAATAAGTTTTTACGTTTGGGAACCCTACGAAAGTTACTGCATAACTAAAATATAGTTTTGCCGAACACGAAATCGTAAACTTGGAACTCTGATGGTTGACAGCATACCTACAATATGCATATGATCGCGTGAGCAACCACTGCATCAAGTAAATCAAATGGAAGATAAACTGATATGGGATGCTATTCTGATCAGATGTTCAAAAATGTGATTATAATGTTGCTGCTGTTGCTGCTGCTGCTGATGATGATGACAATGACGATAACCCTGATAATGATAATTGAGATGGCAAGGCGACACTGAAGTTGATCGAGATCATAACGATGATGGAAAAACGTATGACTATTGTAAAAGTTAGTACGTCTCCAGAAGCTAGTCTTTCACCGATGAACTACCTTACCTTCTCCTGGGCTATCTTATGGAAGCCGCTATTTTACAGTTCCTTTTTATTGGTAGTGCCTATGTCCACCTTATCATCGCAGTTGCAATACCCAAGCATCATTTCAAGGATAGTAATGAACCTAGTCACAGTGTTCTCCAGATGGAAAAAGCTTGAAGAAAACAAATAGCAAATCTTCCTTTTTATTAAGTCGATAAGAATTACCAAAGACGGAAAAAGATCATGTTTCTTTCAAGCCAATCTCTTTAACCTCCGATCGTTCTTTGAGATGTTACTTTGAAAGCTTTACATTTCACAAACGTACTGTCTAATGGGAGTACTACAGGACAGCTGGAATCGTTAAAATCATTTCTTTCCAATTCCCAAAAGAAATTATACATTGTCTCTACACGCCACAGAAGCTAAGAACTTAAGTAAGTGAATATGACATTATCGCAAATTTGGTCTTGGATTTAATTAATAAATTGATGTATTTCATAGGCTCGAAGTTGTTATGTCCAATGAGTATTGTTTTTCACATTCCTTGAGGCCTAAATTTTGCATTATCATTGAACTTAGTAGAAAACTGAGGTGAGGGGCTTTCACAGCTGAAACATGAGGCTAGTAAACTTCTAGAAAAATGGGTGTATGGAACCGACTCCAAATCCATTTTTAATCAAAGAACCTTTCTCTGGCTTTAATATACAGAGGAATTTTGACGTGCCATGTTACATTAAATTTAGTACCTGCTTCTTCTGTAACAGAGGTAAACCTCAAATCCGTCCCGCACCCTTAAAATGTAAAGCATTTCCTTATAAACTGCTGTAGACTTGTACATTGTACAAGTAATGCTGTTCTGATAACTGAAGCACCTGTACTCTAATCAATGTTCTTAAGAGAGGTCTCTTTTTAGCCTACATATGCCGTTTCATATATTTTTCAGTCCCTCACGCATACGTGTGCTTTCTATCTCAAATAATCAACACATAAATGTTTATTGTTAATATGGCACGTCATAACTCCGTTTCTTCAGCAATTCATCTGTCGTTTAACGACAACGAAAGGTTAACAGAAATAATAACAGAAAACTAACCGTAGCAAATTTCATCGCTTTTGTTTATTTCCGAATAACACGTTACTTTCATTTTTATTTAAATAACAGCGCTTGGTTATTGCCAGCTTCATCTGGTATAGGTAAAGTATGTCATCTTCAGTTTATTTCTGCCTTTACCACTAAACATAAACAATTTCTTTAGTTCGTAATAGATAAATTCTATTTATAGTTTGCGCCACCATCCCCTTCACTAACTTTATGTTTTAAATGAGTGAAATTAGGCTTCAAGCTACCTTTCAACCCTTGCAGATGTCAAAAAATATGGGTGTTTTGAGTGTACTAAGTAAAATTTGTAGAATTTCCCATTTTATCCGCTCTCAAATCCTTATATTTCCACAATCTGAAAGGCTAGCTTGCTCAGATGGCAAATGTGCCACCAACCCCTTTGATGCTCTACTCAAACCAACTCCAGTATAGACTGTAAAACATATCTTCAAAAGTTTTAGTAGGCTAACTTTGAAGTGCACCGTAATTGGACACTTAAATATTGTTTGCTATGAATGTATTTACCTATACAATGCAAAAGCAGAAGAGCACTAGTTTATACAAACTAATTCGATTAAGTTTATATGTTTCTATTCTACCCGTCTTGTTTCTGTCTGTAAGGATTTTTAAACGGACGTGTTGTTAAATAACTCAGTATATTTGTTGCAGAAACAAATGACTCCGAAAGTTAAAATGTTTATAACATTAAGTTAAAGGAACAAGTCACTTTGATAAGCGTAGCAGTCTGTTCTTCCAGAATAATGATATGATGAAGCCTCAGTGCAGCGTTACAAAAAAAAATAGTTGACATGCTGTAGCCGTCACAAAAATTTGAGCCTTTCAGGTAATTGATGATCAACGTCAGCCAACATCATTACAACTTTGTATTTTGTTTTCTCATTTTCATCTTGAAGTTTGTATGACAATATGTTGTTAGCTCTGTACTTTTTGTAGTTTTTAAATAAGTTACTTTAGATTAAATAATCCATCATGTTAAAGGTAAAACATTAACAAAACAAAATCAGAAATTCGAGCGAAAGATTTTGAAAACAAAATAACAGCGATTTGTAATAGTTATTACTATATAAGGTTTAAAGAAACTTTTTCTGCAATAGGCTTAATTTATATAAATTTTTAATTACTTTAAGAGAAATCTTTTTCATTTATTGTACCAATCTCTGCCATTCAGATGATGTAAATTTGAAATTGCTGGAAACATAAAGTTTTGAACATATTTTAAAAACTGGAGTATTTCAGTAAGCTGCAACGTAACCGTTAGATAATTTCATTTCCTTTTCAGGAAGCCAGTTTATAGAGATCTAAGGCGTTTTTGCTATGGGATAATTTATTGTTTTGCAACTGCTAAAAAGTACGACAAATATACAAGAACAGAGGCCACTGAAACGTTTTTTAGCTCTGTTGTAACAAGTGTTCATTAATCTTGCAAGTCTTATTTCAGGAATTAGCAACAGAGCTAGTGCAGAAATGGTCTTTTCAAGTATGGACACAATGACCAAGTAGTTGCATATAATTCTTGTCAATTCAGCTCCAAAGCCTCTTCCTTCATGTTTGCAGCCTTTATTAGCCTCCTCTAGTTGTATAACTTTGCTAAATATACATAATGAATCTCTATATCATAATAATTAACAGTATTCTGCTTTACTCTGTAATTGTGAGACCTCATAGTAACAATGAAAAGAAATTGTCAAGTGTTGCTACTCATTAATAAAGAACGGGACGTGTTAAAAGTCAATATAAACTTCTATAGAATATCGGAAAACCCAGGTTATTTCCATTTGCAAATAGTCAAAGATTGTCCAAATGCATTCAATGTGTATCCAAGGTACAACAATTCATATTTCCCGATCTTTTATAAAATGAATGGAAAATCAATGATTATTTGTCCCATTTGATAAATAGATTTGGAAAGAAAAGAATTCTTTGTTAAAAACGTATATATGTAGAAGAAGCTTCAGTGTATTAATAAATTATTTTTAGCTTTTCAGTTTCAGTTTTTGCGCTGCCTACATTTAATTGTCCAAATTTTTTTGTTTTAATTTAAACATGATCAAAATTATCGACTGACTGTAAAAGATAGAGCTACTAATTGTCTTAAGCTGATGACGCTAAGAATATCTTATTATAAGTCCCTAAGATGACAGTGATTCAAGTGGAATTGTAGACATTGCTTTATCGTAAACGAACGGTTTAGTGTGCACATTCCTGCAAGCTAAGATCTAAACATTACAAATAATCGTTACATCTAACTGCGTAATTGTATACTACAAGTAAAACTATATTTAAATGTTTTGTGTAAATTCAACAAGACTGAAGATCAAACTTATGTATCATTATAGTCCAGACATAACGTAGAAACTACATTTTATCAACAATGTAAGATGCTATTAAAGTAGTAAGTTTCTTAAAATTCGTAAAATTCAATGACCTGCGATATAGTAATTTCATTCATTAATCTTTAGAATCGTAAATATACAATCTAACTGAAATTATTTGACTTTCTGAAGATAAATGAATTAGAATATGATGAAGTTATTACGTACTTGGGTTGGGTTTCTTCTGTTTGAATGAAATTTCTAATGCTACAGCTAATCAAAACAAACAGGTATCGCTATTTATTTCCATCTTTACAGCATCTCCGTAAAACTGTTATTGTACAAGAATGCTCTCCTTTATTCAAATATAGAAACTCTTTTACTCTTGGATTCCATAACACCCTCACGTCATATAATCGTGGCAATTCCTCAAGACAGCATACCAAGTCAGGCAAATTTTTCTTGATTGATGGCCGAGTACAAGTGTTTAATAGCACAAAAGGGCCCCCAACTCTGCATTGATAACCATCTGTACTCACAAGGGCTTGATTATTTAAACTAGTTCAGAATAATAAAAGAAAGGGTGATTTAATGAAAGCGAGTCATGGTGTTCCCAGAAGAGGCGTTTTATTTCAGTCAAGCAGTTGGAGTATTTTTAAAATAGACAGTTCAACCTCATCAGCAGAATGCCTCATTCATTTTAGCAATGGGCAACTGTGGAAGTTAGCTGAATGGCTGTCTTCGCTTCTGAATAATTGAAGCATATTTCTAAGCTTCCCATTCTTTCATTAATAAGTAATCTAGTTGGAACGTAACACAAGCATTCCAAAACTTCTCACTCACAGGTGACAGCTGTGAAAAAGTACTTGCATCTACTGGTTAAGATCGCCAACAGCATTTCCTAACATGTAAAATATGAGCATTGCTACAGGTATTCCATCTCTATCTACTCGATGGAAGATCCTTTAGAAACACCAAAGAATGCCAAATTGTTATCGTACTTCTGATGTTTGGTAACAAAATAAACAAATATTCTTGAACTTCACATCATAATTATGAATAATCGAGATCAATCGCGCTATTTTTTGTTCTTTAGATACGTAATTGACGTAAATTCAGTGGGTACATTCGGAATACAAAACGCAAGTATTATCTATTGCAACATTATCTTGTAAAAATCAATTATACGTTGCAAACCTAAAGCATAAGACAGGTAACCTGTGATAATTTGGCACAATAGTCAATAGATAATATTCGGGATTATTGATAGTGTTGCATTAAAAGACTTTTCTATTTCCTCAGCATCTTATGGAACTAATAAATACATATATATCTATACTATGTAGTTCATGATTGCTAGTGTGTCTGAATGAGTACTTATATATGTGAAATGGCACTAATGAAGCTAATAGCGAAACAAAAGATTAGGTTACTGGTAGTGGTGAGAATTCGAGATCTACTTCGGGATCTTCTATGTAAATATTATTTGACGGAAAATAGAGTCGGCAAAGAAGGAAATATATTATTAAAACACCGATTTATTTGGCTTTTCGCCTCACTAGTTTCGGCATGTTCGCCTTCCTTAGAGCCTTTTATCAACTAAAATACAGATTCGATTTTACAATAAACAGTTATTTTGATTACATAAAATAGTAGAATAGAAGGGTGACGTCACGTTGTTATTTTACATCGCGTTAAAATAAAAATGGTAACCCAAGTATTGAACAAAATGTGAGAGAAGAAATGTGTTTACTGAATCTTAAATGCTTCCTGTAGGATATTGCAGAAAGCTCTAGCAAAAGTTAAGTCCATTGGTATTTAACGTTTGGAGTCGTTTCATCCACTTGTCTTCTTTCAGGTCTCTTAGAAACCTTAGTTCTTTCTTGTCTACTGAAGGTTTTCAATTTTTCGATTATTGCCTGTATTTTACATTGTTAAAGGACTTATTGTGGTTTATAAAGGGTTCCTAAAATTCAATACTACACGAGCTTCCGATACCTTTTCCTTACCAGGCACTGTCTCTATCACCCGAGCATACTCTTAGTTTAGCATTTACCTTCTAGAGGGCGATAATTCCTATCACTGCAGTAACATCTAGGATGGATTTCCCCTGGTCAGTAATGCAGTAGACAAAATAGCTGATAAGACACGGAAGGAAATAATTAAGGTATTCCACGAACTAGGTTTTAAGATACCAGCGGAAATTAAATTGACATCAGTTCTGTTTTTTAACAAGGTCTCGTTTTTCTCTATGGAAATTTACATGTAATCATGAGTCGAATACATATCATTTCAAAAACATATTTTGAAACAATGAGAGAAGAAAAGCAAAAATTCCAATTTTTCTTGATATTTTATGTATTTATGTATATATTGGTATGTTTATTTATTTACCAACAATTACTCATGATAAAGTACAGCTTAATAATTTAGGGAATGGTTAAAAGGAAAGCAAATAATTGAAGTTGCCGTCGATTTCTTGTCCTGCGATGTTTTCAGGTGGCACGAAATATTTTTCAATCCCTGTTGTGTTTATAAGCTACTTAAAGATACAAGGACAAAGGTATAAAATAGATAAGTAAATATGATGGCTTTGTAATCGTGAATGAATTGAGGATAGATTGCCGATGCAAATAAGGTAGGTAAAAGATGAACAGAAAGATATTTCTCATGCTTTGTCACCTAGATTTTCTACATTAATATTTGCCCTTTCCTAAGTTTACCTTGGCCCTGTCCTAACTTTAGTCTTGCCTATCCTAAGTTTACCTTGGCCCTACCCTAATTTTCCCCATGCCCTATCCTAACTTTGCCCATGCCCCATCCTAGCTTTGCCCATGCCCTATCCGAACGTTCCCTAGGCCCTATCCTAACTTTAGCCTGGCCCTATCCTAACTTTACCTTGGTCCTAATCTAACTTTACCCTGGCCCTATCCTAGCATTACCCTGGCCCTATCCTAACTTTACCCCGGCCCTATTCTATATTTACCCTGGCCCTACACTAACTATACCCTAGCCAAAACCCCACTCTAATGCTGCCCTAAAATATGTCGAAGATGTATAGGTAAACACTACCTGGGGTATGTCAATGTATGATTCCTCTTTGTTCAGGGCAAATAAGAAACTGCCAATATAACAGTTCAATTGAGAGTATCCAATGAACGTCTGATTAACTTTATTGAGCGGAAAATGTAAACTTTACGTCTGATTGGCAATATTCCTATGTCCTGTCTCTAAGTGATTGTAATTGTAATAAACAAGACCAAGATAAAATTCTTTCAATTTCGTATTCATAGAAATTCATGCATGTGCAATGAAAGTGTGTACGTATTATGACATATTGATCATCGTTTGTGAAAAACAGAATTTAGTATACTGTCTTGTTAGTATTTTGATAGACAGTGTATTAAGACTAAATAGGACGCTCTTCGCTCTTTGAGCATAAATAGGACATCGCATTTGATAAGAGTACGTAAAGGAAAATAAGGGAGAAAAAGGACTAAAGCAAGAAGGGCATGTTCCTGTTTTAATGTACGGAATATTTTTTGGGCGAACTTCTTTTTGAGAGCTGTTAATTTTCCTAACTGATGTCAATGGATATTGGCTTGGCAGCTTGGAATATTGGCGATACGTAGCCGGGATGGTGGGACGCTATACACACATAAGTGCCCTCTTGCAAACCGTTATAACAGAGTACACTTAGCAATAATTTTATATATACCACAAATTGAGAGGAATGCTCCCAAGAAAAATTGGCTGACTACGCCCTTGACTGGTATATGAAACGAAAATATTTATAGCAGTAGAAAATAGAAATTTAAAATGTATTAACATTTTTCTTCGCCATAAGGCGCATCTTTCTATCTACTGAATCTCCTGTAGTTTACCAATATTGTTCCAAGGCGTTATAACAGTTGGGTAGTTATAAAGTGGAACCTAAAATTTATCAGAGACCTTATGCTTTGACAGAGTCTTTGGAATGTCTGTTGGGGGACGAAATAAGGGAAAATTCTGTGATCGGACGTTTTTCAAGATAGCTTATTACACCTTAGTGACACCGCAACTTTTTTTAATATAATTTCAATACTTTAAATTTTCTGGTCGAACGTTTTGGTATTTCAAGAGTCGTCTTTATTGGATAAATGCCCAAAAGGATTGGAAATATCCGACTTCCGGACATATATTTCTACCCTGTCTGTGATGCACTTAAAGGCACGTCAAAATTTGGCATCCTATTCACAGAAATGGCATAGGAAATTCAGATATCAGTAGTCACATTTTAATTCAAAAATTTTCTTAACAGACAGAAGCTGACCTCATGCCTGATGTACTTAACTAACCAAAAGTGCATATGCAGTGGGAAAGTGTGACGTCACGATTTTGAACATTTTTGAACTAAGGGGAAAAAACTCAATTTTCATGTTACCCTATTTGTGAGAACGTCAATGGCCAAAAGTGAGAGTGATGCCCTTTCCCAACACGGAGATATCAGGTTTCAAAGTTTTGAATCTCTCTAACAAAACACTATTGTTTAATACTGGTTCCTAACTCAAGGAACCAAGGAATATCAAAAGAGTTTTGACCAGAGATTTTTGAGATTTAAGCGTCTCTAGTTTAAACACTATATACACTACAGGTCTGCTACTTTGGGAAACAGCCTATTCCAAACTTGCCTTTCTATATCTGGAGTCAGGTTGTACTATTTCTAACACTTTTGATTTGTGACGTCATCACTTTCCCTCCGCATTCAAATATATGTAGTTAAATGTTATATATTACTATATATACTGATGCGAAGCTCGGGAGGTCCATAAAACCCCTTCATCGCTCTCTAGACGACCCCAAGTCCAGGGTGCACTCCCATTCTAAATAAAAATTGAACAATTATACTATGAGCTACTCAAATAGTACGCATGCTCTGAACATCTCTGAGGTTATGGAGAGCTTTGGGCTATACGAAAGTGTCCAAACCTGGTTTTGATTATATCAATACTTTGGCCAGACAGTACAAATGAGATGGTTGGAAACTGCCAAAATTGAGTGTATCAATTTTGTGAATGGTCCCAAAACTATGAAATATCAAAGTTCGTTTTTCTAAACAAAATTAGAAAACATATTGTAAGTGCGTCATCTATCAATTTAAGTACTTCTTTAAAGTCCTTTTAGACAAATTGCGTTTAATTAACAAGTCTGATTTTTAGAAAGTACGTGAAGTTGAAGCTGGGAGAAAACAAAATAATCATTGTTTGATGACTTCGTCGTTCGCACGCAAGTTAGTACAAAAGGTAACTGCGGCAGCTGTCCACATAGTGAAAAATGCGTCATCACATAATCCTATTAACGAAAGCCCAGTATTCTAATTAACGAATATCATGAAGTGGGTAATTTATTGGACGTCGTTTAAAGTAACTGAGTAGGCCGGCTTTATGTCAGATTGAAAACGCAACGGGTTTGTGTAAGAGCAAGCTAATGTTAGGGGTCTGGACACAACCTCTTCCTAAGAAGCACGGGTCACGACATATTGTCGTACCTGCATCGTCTCCCATAATCGTAGTCCCTAAAAAATGGTTGTTCCAAGGCTGAAGTTGAGAAATTACTTTTTGGAGCACTAAAACGACAATATTTTGGTTGCTTGATGTACAGCCTGTAATACATCACCAGCAAATGCTTGCTCGTAATACAGAGCGCTCAGCAATGCCGTACGAGAAAGCTTTTGACGACAAAAAGAATACTCAACTATTTAGTCCCTGGCAGCCTTTGATAGTAAGTAGGTTACTCATTGACACGGTTGCCGATATCTTCTGATTGCAGTTAGGGAACTCAGCTATATGGTCCAGTGTAGCATTCATGGTCCCGGGTAGATTTTAATTGCAGAAAGAGCACTCGTCTATACAGTACCGGATGACTTCTCATAGCCAAGTACGGAAGTATTCCAGTACTTGGCTTTGCGATATTGGCTAGCTTTCGATAGCAGGCAGAGCAAGCATCCATTTACGTGCATCCCGAGTAGCTTGGGATAGCTTAAAAAATAATCAGTTATACGATGTCGGGTAGCTTGTGATAGACGACCGAGCACACTGCTGTACGGAGCTAGGGAGGTTTATGGTAACAAAAAGATTACCCACTTAAGCTGTATCGAATAGCTTTTGGTAACAGATAGAGCTCTCAGTTATGCACTACCAAAAAGCTATTCCGCCAAACAGAGTCGTATAGGCAAAGTTTTGCAGGAGAAATGAGGATACGCAATTTGTACCTGAAAAAGTTGTATTTACTAGAAAATCCTGAAGCAAACTTATCTTGTGGTTATGGACTTCATAATCAGAGAACATGGCATTTTTTACTTACTATTATATATCTGCAGCCAAAGAGGTTTTATTGTTTCTTGTTTCATCATTTGCCCGATGCTCAAAAAAAAAATTAAATTGCCCAAAAACATTTGTTTTGCTTAATTTTTTTGGACGGCAGCCCTGTCACGACTTAATATACTTTCATTGTCATAAAAATCTTTTAGGTATTTTAATGATGCACTGGAAGCGAAATTGAGACCAAAAAGTTAAGGAAAGACAAATTTACTTCGAAAATAGTTTATCATATATGTTATATATATATATATATATATATATATATATATATATATCTTATCAATTATCATGTATCGATCATAGACTGTAACGTCGAATTTCACGTTCTAGAGTGTTGTACAGATGTTTGCAACATGATGCCGTATAAAGGCCACGTGATTCACACCCCGAGAAAAATTTATCTTAAAATGTAAAAGAAAGAAAATGTTGTCTCAGCAGCTGGTACATGGATAAAATAATTAACTTTCGAAACGTTTTACAATAATACAATGTTATTGTTTATTGTTGACGTCTATAACTACTTTGATGTCATGTTGCCTTATTATCGAAAGACATTTGACAAAGTCGGGTCATTGTGCTCTTTCTATTGCAACACATTATTAACTATACCATGATTTTTTTCGTCTACTCATTTTGTAGTTAATTTGTTCTTAATGCATTGTATTCTTCCTATGCTGCCCTTTATATTAGAAATAGTGTTTTTCTGTCCTTACGCAAAATCTATACAGCTTACAATAGATATATACCCTTAGTGAATCATATCGGACTTCCATTACGCTTTATTCAGTCATTCAATCATACATTGCAAATTTTTTACCAGCGTTCCTATGTTTTCTCATGCCTGGTTACAAACACCTTGTATTACAATTACTGAGTGCTTGTCCCTACATTTCTATAAAGTTATATTGACTAAGCCTTATAGAAACTCTAGTATAAAAATAGAATACAAGAAACCCCTTCCATTTTTCTGGTTTCCGTAAGGATGTACCCTTCAACTCCTTAAGAACAATATTCAGGGGTATCTGTGCTACACTTAAATGCGCCTATTTATACCTATATACCCAAAAGTGGTCTTTTGACCTTCTACGATACAAAGTCTTTTCAAATAGATGCAATCCTGACCAGCAACAACATAACCTTAAAGTTACACATTTAAACCTATACTTTACCATAAAAATCATCTAAATTATAGTGCAAATAAACGATTCTAAAGAGATATCTTTTTAAAAACGTAACGACGTATCACAGAATGTCACACTCCCGTATGCAAGTATTTCAGTACGTCTCACTTAAACTTTCCTGTCATGAAAATGATGAGAATAATTTATTTGGCCTTTGTAAGGATTGGGACTCTAAGTGCGATAGGTAGAAGATGTCCTATAGAAAGCTTCATAGAAAATTATAGGACGGTATTCACACTCACCCACTTTTCTCTGTCTTTAACGTTTCGAATTCTAGTTTCAGCGATTGATTGTTATATGCCTTACCTTTTTCATGTTCCCTGTTAACTTGGTTTTTTATGCCGACAGAAGCATCTGGATTTTGCTAATTTAATTGTGCACTTCAATGGTACAACTATTTTACGATTTCTATAGTTAACAGATGTCTATTGGCCTAGGACGTAGACTCGTTTATAAACTGATGCGCGTTTATAGAATTGTCCAGTCTCTCTCTCATTCCTATACTTTGGAGGGTATTATTGCACGAGCTGCTGCAGAAATGACGTATACAATTCATGCAGCTGCAAGTTACTGGTCTTTCCAATGACAACATTTCTTTAAAACTTTATATGACTGAGAGGAATACATCAATTTTATTTCAAATTTTATAAACTTTATTAACATTTTACTCTGGTGGCTTGTCGTGTTCTGTCATCTCTCAACACAAAAAATTTTCTGACTTTGAAGTCGAAGTCTATGTGAATTAGAAGTTATGTTGATGTCTTTTAAATCTCCAAAATACCAATGAAGAAGGCAATTTGGTTAGGCGGCGTTAGTAGAGTCCTGTTGAGGAATGAGTTGAAGTATACATTCTGCAGCAACAATGACACATCTATCTACTACATGCAAATAATTTCTGTCCAGATAAAAAGTTCCTTAGTTAGCGCTCTATTTAAGACTGAAAACTTGCCAAATAGAAACAAAGGCCGCTCCATTTCATTACTTGTAACAATATATCTACTGTGCCTTTACTATTTACATAGTGTTAATACTTTACTATACAATAATCAGTCTGGCTATAGGAAAAAACAAAGTACCGAAATAATATATTTCGCTGAGACCTAGGCCTTGCTGTTTACTTAGAGTAAGTAACGAAATTTGCGGATTAGATTTGATGGACTGTAGAGGGCTTGTTTGGTCGGGATAATGTATTTATAATGAAACTGCAAGTTAATGTATCTGTTTACCAGGCTCTTAATTGTTTTAGGTCTTACTTAATGGATGGCCAATGACTCATTTATTTAACAAGCAAATTTTGTCCATAGGTAGTATTTCGAATGGGGTATCTCAGAGTCCCATTCTTATGCCTCTTTTTTTCTTATCTTTATAATAGATTAGTCACTTGCAATTAAGTCCCATTTGGAAATATTTACGAACGACAGAACCATTACACCTTGATTAGACAAATAATCACAAAGCAACAAAAGGACAAGTTGACAGATGAAGTAAGAGAAGTGGATGATTGTGCTTATGCAAATAAAGTCACGCTTAATCCTCGTTTATGGAAACCGGCGTAAAAATCAGATCTACAAAGCAGAGCAGCTCATGATGTTTTGTACCGTCTTAGAGTAGGTTGAGAGTGTTAAAAAAGTGGGACTGTGAAGAAATAACGAACTACGTTTTGATGCTCAGGTTGACATTATAACCAAGAACCTATCCATAGACTAAAAGGCATGGACTAAAACAAAAAAATAACGAACTACGTTTTGATGCTCAGGTTGACATAATATACAAGAACCTATGCAAAAGCATGGACTAAAACAAAAAAATAACGAACTACGTTTTGATGCTCAGGTTGACATTATAACCAAGAACCTATCCAAAGGCATAGATTAAAACTAAAAAATAACGAACTACGTTTTGATGCTCAGGTTGACATAATATACAAGAACCTATGCAAAAGCATAGACTAAAACAAAAAAATAACGAACTACGTTTTGATGCTCAGGTTGACAGTATAACCAAGAACCTATCCAAAGGCATGGACTAACACAAAATAGAGAGCGAGCTTTCTAGAGCTGAATATGTTCCTTTTCTTTACTCTACTAAAACCCCATTCATATCATACGATTTCAGCTATTTATTAGGTTGTATAAACGTTTCCAAATATTAAAATTATCATCATTCTTATTAAATAAATTCCCAGGAAACTCAACAGCAAGTTGGGGGAAATGCGTCTTGCTAAGTCTTCAATATAGACCTCAATATAGGAATGCGATAAACGCAGATCGCACTTTACTGTTACCACAAGAAAATGTTGAAACTAAATGGCGAGTAAATTGAACAAATACGCATTTGCTAAAGAATTGAAGTACAAGTGTTTTGGCCTCATCAAATGCCACTAATTCAATACATGTTTCAATCTGGTAAATTTGGAATAGATTGTATGTTCTATTGGGAAAGTTAATCAAGAAGCTCTTCAGCTACTTTGGAAACTGGCAAGTACGTTCTCCAGGAAACGCATTAGTTTTTTAAGTAACAAGTTGATTTATCTTTCTATCTGATCCAGTACAGGAACAAGAAAGATAAGAAAAAGGGAAGAATGGGAGTGTCAGATATGCGATTTCCTCGTATGCTGTCTGAACCATTCATTCCGTTTACGTTTCCTTTGCGTAGAAGGAAATTATGTGGCATTAAAAATAATCTTTCGGCACAAATAAGGGAGCGTATACCCTTATGCCTCTCAGTGGATCCATCCCTATGATGGTTATCATTAGAAAAATCTGATTCAGTCTATTATCTAGTAAATTGAATGTCTTTCATGCTACGTTCTTATTACTTGCTTTTACGTTCATGGCAATCTGACGAGGTATTTTACCAACATTAATTGGAGTAAAAATAGGTTCGTTGGTGTTCGAGAGATTATCAGTCAAATGGTTATGAATCTGAGAATCACTTGGATAACAATAAGTTATCATAATGAGAGGAGATTGTTGGTACATATGCTCGAATCCTTATGCTTGACATTTCTGTTTTCTAAACCGGATAACAATAGATCTTTTTAACTGCATTGTAGACCTCTGTATGTCAGAGGTCGTAAAGATTTTAAAATAGAGTGCCAAGGTGTAAAATACTGTTCTTTTTGCTATCTTGCGTGCCGGGTAAGGTCATTATTGTAGGACATCCTTTGATTATTGTGTTGATTCACGTAGTGCTGCGTGCCATAGCACAGATCTTTGTGTGCCATTGCCATGTGCTTTGCATGTTATACGATGTGCTGTTCATTTCATATCTCAGTGCCATACTTGCATTCAAAAGCCAAGTCTTGTTGCGTGTCATATCTCACGTACTTGCATGTCATTGACATCTGATTATTCTTTTGAAGTTTCGCCATTTGTATATTATAACCCTTGCGTATTATAGTCAGGAGATTTTTGTTTAATATACACCAGTGTATTTTACGTGCCTTCTATGTCATAACCCTGCGCATTTTTTGCCATAGCTCAGTGATTTGTGTGCTATAGCTCAGTGAAGCTTCGTCATTTCTATATTATAGCCACGTCCCTTGTGTCCCATAGCCAGGAGTTTTCCGTATAACATGCACCAGTGTACTGCACATGCTTTTCATGTCATTTGCCTACGCGCTTTGTGCCATAGCTCAGTAATTTGCGTGCCATAGCCTAAAGTTTGCCTACCATAGCCATGTGATTATTGCTCTGAAGCTTCGTCATTAGTATATTACAGCCACGTCCCTTGCGTGCCATAGCCAGGAGATTTTCGTATGATATACATCAGAGTACTTTAAGTGCTTTCCATGTAATAAGCCTACGCGTTTTGTGCCATAGTTCAGTGATTTGCGTGCCATAAGTTAGTGTTTGCTTTCCATAGACATTTGAAAATTTTTTCTTAGGCTTCGTCATTAATTTGTTTGTTATATGGTACGTCCTTTGCGTGCTATAACCAGGCGATTTTTGTATAATATACACCAGTGTTCTGTATTCCCCAGCTACGTGCTTTTCATGTCATAACCCATATTATACCAAGGAACTTTCTAAGCTACCTTAATACGAAATCAATTATTCGTAAAGGTTTCTACTGATCCCTGTAATGAGATATCAGTATAATATCGTATCGTGATGGAAAACTAAGATATGCGGTAACAATGTGTTACGATAATATGTAAAGACGGCCTGCACGCAAGCCTTGTGTTAAACATTTTGTAGGATGATCTGCTTAAGCCATTCATGCAACGAGCTGTCATAGCAAAATAATTCAGACAAAGTTTTAAGACGATGAATTTTTTCTTGATTAACATCATATACTGTGTGTAACTGAAGAATAAGTAAGGCGGTGATTTTAATGGAGTTTTAAGTAAAAACTAAAACCCTTGTTCCTGGTAAGTTTAGGTCGAGTGATGATAGTAGTTGATTCTGTACCATGATTCTTACATAAAAATTTGTCCACGTAGAAACAAAATTATTCAACTGAAAGTATCAAGAAAGCATTTTGTCTAAGCCCTGCACTAACAACGCAAGTGTTCAAAGGGATGAAATAAGTACCTTTTAGCTTCAGAAAAAGAAAATCACCTGCATTAGGAGGTACCAACACGAGATCTTCTTAATGACCTACTTCTAGGATACTTCTAGTGAGCGAGAGCACAATAATTGTATCTAGGAATACGTTTAACATCCGATACGCTAACCTGCAGCAAATCGCTTCAGAAGAAAGAGGAATATTTGGATTTCGTAATAGGTCTTAGTCGAGGCAGAAAAGGCAGCGCAGTATTGATATACATTTAACTCTCAACATCGCTTAGTCAGCTATAGCTGAAAAATACTTTGCTCCCTTGAAAGTGATGCATTTGCTAGCAACTATAGATATCTCAAATACTCGCGGGTTTTTGGAACTTTTTTCAGTCTTTCGGAAGTTTAAACTATCGAAAGTTGACTGTAGATATATTTGCCTTTTGACTTGATGGGCGACTAACCTTTGCGTAAATCGAAAGTGCATGGATTATTCTACAGCAAACACTCCCTATTTCCTTTCTCGTCTGAAGATTTTTGGAGTTTAATTTTGATTCAGAGAACACTTCTAGATAAGGAATACAAGTAAAAACTTAAAAATGAAACAGTTTACCCATAGGGAACTGATGAGCAGCCTGTTTCCTATTTGGTGTTATTGTTTATGTCCTCACGTATGCTTCTTTTCGTTGGATTTTGCTGACAAGACTATTCTCTTTAGAAGAAAGTGATCGGATAAAGTTACTAATGTATTTAATAACCTAATTAAACCATCTAGAATTATAATACTAAACGATTAACGCGATAGATCAATTTATCAGGAATCTACTAAAAATAAACTTCGCGTAGTATTTTAGTAACAAGGTTATGAAGCACCATTTGAAGGTTTTTCATGATTGTGGTTACAGGAATTTCTTTATTCGTCTTTGGACTTTTCTATGTGTTATGGCGCGCGTAACAGAAGTGGAAAATTTCTGCAACGGAGAATAACTGTATCCTGTCGTTGTTATGCAGTATATTGCTTACAGCTATTGCATTCCTCTTAATTTGTTTACTATCTGGTTATTCATTTATAGCAAAACAAAAAGTGAAAGGAGTAATAAAAATTTCTAGTCAAACTAATTTGAACTACTTTAACCTCGGGGTGCTCAGACTCAGTGGTTCCCATCTCTCTTCTTCCAATGGAACCCAAGAGAATTTCAACATCCTATAAATGCCTCTATGTTCGTTGTATCCATTTACAAGGATTCCGTTAGTTGCTTCGCCGATTAACTCTTCAATTCTATTGCTTTTGTTGAGTTATGTTAAAAGTAAAGGCTTGATGCAGCATCCATTATATTTTATCGATCTTATCCTTAATAGGTTACGGGCCCTGAAATATCAATAATGGACCTTTGTTGCCAACCATCACTCTTAATGATATTTAACATTAATATCATGGTTTGTTATGTCTGACTATGAATAACTTTGCGCCTAGGCATGTGGATGAAACATAAACTCTATTATAGATAGCTAAAACGTTTCAGCTTACCTCCCTTATCCCAAAAGCACCTGTGTTATAGAAGTTAAAAAATCAAATTTTAACATTCTGCACACCCCACCTCTAAAATTCTTATGTATAAATTACCCTTCCTCTACTTCACATTTAGAAATGAGATGTTTTCTGAATAACGTTTCTTGCTAGGAAAAGGTGCATATTTACCGTCGTGTTCTGTAACCCTTACAGCTTACAGCATGCCTTAAATTTCAATTATATTTCTAGTATAGCCGCTACTATGGTGGTGTACAGTGCCACCATTAAAGCCATTAATTACGGCAGAAAATGTTTTATAAATTAATTGCAGTAAGCAACTTCCTTTTCGGTCTTATAAATTATTACTTTTAGTACCTGAAAGTCTGAGAACTCCTTCTATAACTGATGTGAAATTGCAAACAATCTGCAAAAGAACTTAATGACATTATCGCTGGTTATGACTAACAGTTAAAATTCTATTTGGCTTCAGTTCGGATGCTACTTGGAAACAATGCGAAGAGGCATATCAGCTCAGCCTGGCTTCAGAGCGTTTAAGAATCAAATGAAGCTGCCAGATAAACAAAGAAAGCTATACTTCAGACAGAACCTGGCAATTGATTAACTGAAACAGAAGAGCTGAACCGTTTTCACATGTAAATAAGAAAATCATTTGCAAAAACCCTATGCAAATCTACCCAAGAAACGTTTTCCTCTTTCTTTCATCTCGGTATTTGCCCTGTCTTCCTTATGACTTTCTCTCTTCAATTGACGTGTTTAGGTCTTTCTTAAGAGCAACAAGAATAATTTTTGTTTCTTATGTGGTTTTTCGAGGTAGTTTCTTGTCCACATCAAATTTCTTAGTTGCTAGTGTGGCTTAGCGCTGAACTGGCTCATTCCTTTTGACTGCGATCGATATCAAGAATCAGGGGCTACCCTCCACGACTCTATTCAGAGATTCAACATTTAACAGCTATTTTTTATTATTGTATTCACCCTGATCAAGGCCGAAGCCACTACTAAGAACGGGTTACTTTTCCCTTTCAGGTGACAATCTATTAATGCTTACATTTTATGCTTACTTTTCATGCTATTTTAAGACTGCTATTCCTGCTATTCATGCATGTAGTCCCCCCTCTGCCCTATCTCTCGAAACATAGTTTGCCACTTGAGCACAGTACCTCTGGGATCATGGCAGTGAAGCTCAGGGTCGGTTCGGACTCACGACCCTCGAAGTGTGAGTCTGACACTCTACCACTATGCCACTACTGTGTTACGTCTTTTCTGTGCAAAGGACCCTTTCCATAAACCTTGGGAATCAAATTTAACAAGAATTTGATTCTTAATTTTTGATATTTTCAACGTCTACGTCACATCATGCGTCATACGTCTTACACTCCAACTCAGTGTTTTTATCATGAACTTCTTTAAATTTGCACAAAACATCACTTGACAGAGTGCTTCCCAACTACCTACACTTGCTTCCCACCATATATACAGAAATCACATTAACAACAATCCAGTTTTTATTATTTGTTGTTTTCAACGTCTACGTCGTACGTTTCCCCTTACTTAAGCTCTCTTTCGGCTACTATATATATAGATATCATTACTGCTCTTCATAGCCTATATAAAGTCTATCATTTTCATAATAAAATACTTTTGTCTAAGAAGTGACACAATTGGCTAATAGTTCATCAGATCTGGGCACCAGTTTTTCTTGCGGCTATAGAAGGTTTTTGCGTAAGACCAAATGGGAGTTGGAAGTCATGTCAATGTACTCAAAGCAACAATTTCTTGCCTGAACAACAATCAATTATTCATTAAGTTAAAGCCCTTGAAGGTGACAGAAGTATTGCATTCTACCAACATTTTTAGCGTTTAGGTCAACAATGCATTGTGGGGCCACTGTGAATGTTAATTGCTAACTAAAATGTTCGAGATGACATTAACACTAACGGCGTTCTTTGTTCTTTTATTGCTTCATGGTGTATTTTGTCTCGTATCTTAGGAAGACCCTCTTCTTTCCTTGTGGTCAATTAAGAAATCGGTCGAGCTACGCCCTCGTGGACTGTGACAACCTGTCGAGAACAGTGGGCGAACACTTTCAAGTGTGAAAATGTTGACTGTCACATGACTCTAGCGTCATATTTTTAGCAAAACAAAGATTTCTCTTAACTAAGATCTCATGTTTTCCATCGGAATGTTTAAAAGTCTTATCTATACGACGAGGTATCCGACTAATATATGCCTAAAACTAGCAAGTATAGATTGACTGACTGTATTTCTCGTTGAAGTAGGCTATGTGAGCTTTAAAAAGAATGCCATTTCTCATTGTTGACGTAGGATCGTATTCGCAGAGTAACGGTCCTAGAACTCACCTAAGGAAGAGGAAATCAACAGTAAATATTAAAGATATTCGTTTGTAACAATTGGAGGAGATCATGGGATAGATAGTGGCATTACAGAGGGCAGATTACATTTCACTGACTCTAAATCTTTGACTAAACGTTTTGACAGTGTAGGGTAAAAATTGTGGTGCTCAGTCCAAAATCAGTTTTTGGAAAGAGGAGGGGACTGTGCCATAAAGTGATTTGGGGGCACTACAATTTTGTTTTCTTCAATGATCTGTGAGGGGCCCCAATTTCAATCTTAGGTGGGCCTGTGTCGCGGCACAGTCGGCACCCCCTAAAACCAACAATGTTCTCAGTCTGAAAGTCAGAAGATTTGGTATTGACACGTCTATATTTATGCAAATACCGGTTCAGCTTCCAGTATCGAGTGCTTGCTTCACAGTTTCCTAGAGCATTGATGTGGTCACAATCGGTAAAAGAAATCTAAGGTTGCTATAGGATAGTCAAACAGGGAAATGTTGTCAGTGGGATACTGTAACAGCTGTTGGTAAACAAACTTGCGACGGTGATTGGGATTCTGAATACCAGCACTTCATGATAACATGCCTTCTATGACACGTTTAAGATTATACCTCCGAAACTTTCTCATAGATCTCAACAATGAATAAGCAGATTCATAAAAGAAAGAGCTCCAATGATTACCTTGCACCTGTACTGTATAATTTACTACTGTAGTAAAATCACAAACCTTTAGCCAATCGATCAAATTTATTTAAATAGAAGCATCCATAAGATAGTTTACAAATGCAATGTGTAAGGAAGAGGCGGATACATTTAAAAACGTGTTAGGAGAGAGGTGCTAGGAAGCAAACCAAAAGGAATGCGAGACAAGAAAAGTGGAGAGACAAGAAAATCAACCAATACTTGAAGGAACTACAAATCAAAACGGAGGAGGAGGATGTGAGAGGCTATCCCCAACTCAAGGGACGAAGACTGTAATAATGGAGGAGAAGATGATGGACATCAATTTCTTAATCTATTTCTTTCCAGTATTAGAAGCATGAAGAGCGATTGCTTAACCAGTACTCTTTCTACATTATTAAAAACGAAATGGAAAGGAGCAGAATTGATATTGATGCCGTTTATATTCAAACATGTCTGCCATAATTGTACACACCTAGTCTTCCTAGTTTTTCTACTACCAAAATTTAACTTCACATTGAACCGTTTTAAGAATGAGTTCGGTTTCAAATGTGTAATCCAGTGTTGTAAAATTTGGAATTATCTATAGGTAGAACTCAACTAAAATTAACAAAGTCTTTTTCCGGTCATCTGTGTTGATATAGAACTAAGCCACATGCCTCTGACAAGTAAGCTGGGTAAACATGTTCTTTTATAATCAGTAGACAAATTTAAAAGGGTTCTACAGATACTAGAAAGTGTCTCACCAATGCGATTTGAACCCCTCGACTCACGCGTTTGCGGTGTGCGCTTTACCAACTGAGAGTAAGTCCGCTGATAGCATACTGTATTGCATTTGCTATTCCTCTGCTATCCTCTCAAACTTCAGATTCATTTCAAAATCCTCTCTTCTCGAAAACAATTTGTAGACCCCTATAAATTTAAAGTTTTAATTGATTGCCACAATTTCGGGCAAATGTTGATGGACTATTTAGATTGAAACGCTTTGAAAAGTAATAGTTCCAAACTTGATACAAACATGTTTAATGTGAATTATAACATAACAGCATCCTTCGAAGCAGAGTTGATTTTAAAATATTTAAAATAAAAACATTTAAACTTGCTGTCATGCTCTAGTTTTTGAATGCATCTATTGATAGGATCGCTTTGGTGATTGAATGACAGATTGAGTAATAAATTGGTAGATACTGAGCAAATTATAAATCGATTGGTTAAAAGTAGGGTATCCTAGAGAGGAGGCAGATTCCTACCAACATTTTTTGACTTTCACTATTTGGGAATCAGGGAAGTCTCGTGATGTTTGACAATTGGTTGTAAACCTCAGAGAGATAACCTATATATACCAAAAAAATACTAGTTGATTAGAGTGATATTTGCGTAGTTTTGCCCTTCACACACAAACATCCATCCTTGAATTATTGCTTACTGTTCGATGCGTTCAGCTGTTTGCAGAGTCTAGAGTTTCTTCATCATTATTCTATCAACACGAATTATTAATCCCAACGTATCAAATTCGGGTTCCCAAATCATTCACTACAGTCCTGTAATGCGAGTGGCCACACCCTCTTGACCCTGCCGCAAGGACGCTCAATAAAACTCTTGCATGGTCATTAGGTGTGACACATGTCTTTCACGCGGAGAATGCCCACGTATTTTTGCTAGCTAACCCCTGGCACTTTTCAAATATATTTTTATTATTGAATTGTGTATTCTATCACATAACTTCTCGACTTTTTAATGTAATAAGCATTTAGCTGACATGTTTAAAGGGTTTAATATTTATAATAGGCTCATTGATTAATTTATTCATTTTCCGATCGACTGTTTAAATGGCAGGATCATGTTCTTATTCAAAGACCGATAGTTTAACTTGTTTACTGTTTACTAAATGATCTATATACATCAATTGGATGAGCAATTAACTGGCAATAACCAATACATCAATGTATTCATAAACTTGTCGGTTGATGAATACAACTGTTTCCAGAGATTGACTGCTTGATTGACCGAGAGATGCACTGAACGAATTCTATGACTTATTTACGTTTAATTAAAGGTTTTTACTGAGATGTTGATTTTTTACTGATCAGTTAACTGATCTGTGAAGAACAATGTTAACGTTTTACTTGTCTAACTTTACGCCTATTTAATTGATTGATTTATAATTTGTTTGGTTTACAAAGTAATTGAAAAGATTAACTGGCGTGATTTTTATCTTACAAACTGTCTGATGGTTGACTGGTTAAGAAGGTGGTTTATTGATCGATCGGATAAGCAATTAATTGGCAATTGTAAATATTGACTTGTAAATCCCACTCATATAGAGGGAGATTCCCCCTGTTATTTTTAGTTAAAAACAATATCCAAACCCTACCAGTTTATAGATGCAAGTCTAAAATATATCTGCCTTCATTTGATTAATTTTTTTGTCGGAAATGTTGGTTATTTGACCCAAGTATTACGTCACATTTTTATGTCACCAAGCGTCTCAAACTTTTCATATATATTAAGACCTTTCTATACTAAGAGTGCGATGAATAAATTCTAGCCTTATAGACACGTATTTGGGGAAAGCCTTATAGACTCGTATTTGGGGAAAGTTACTAATGTTTTAGTATTTTACATGTTTACAGGAGTGCAATCATCTGAATATGAAACCAAGTCTTGCCCATCAGACCAAATGCCTTATTTATTTCTTACTGACTTCATCAATAAACATTCCATCTTAGGCCAACATTCTTTGTCAACAGGCTTCGTCAAGTGTGGAAAATTATGTGACATTTGCCTTATACTGCTATGACTGATATACTAGTTAATTTCCCTGCTTGTCTGGGGAGGGGAGAGGGGTGACCTCTCACTTATCCATTGAATTGTTTGAAATATTTTTAATTGATTGATTAATTGACTGGTTTGCTGATTGATTGACTTAGTGAGTGGATGACCAAGTGACTGAATGACCAGGTGACAAGGACGAGAATGAAAGACTGATTAATTGATCAACTGATTGATTAATATATCAATTCATTGCTTGCTTGCTTGATTAATTGATTGATTGATTAAAATAGTAAGTGAGTGGGGTTTGTAATTGAGTGGACGAGTACACGGTTTTGATTGATCAATCAATCCGTCGATTGATTAATTGATGGTTTCAATTTATAATCGATCGATCAATCGATTCATTGATTAAGTACCTTGTGGTCTTATTAAATAAAGACTTTTCACTATTTTCCTTCTTAGTTCTTCCTCCTTGCTATTTTCAAATAAAACTTAAGTATTTTCGTTACTATCATGTTCATAAATGTAGCAATATCGCAATAATAAAATAGACGTTTGAGATAGATCACAATTTGAAGTCCTCTTCGGCTTCACGTACCACTCATATCCACATCTTTTATTGATGCTTAACGGTAGGCCTAAATGTTAACACAGTTTTGTTAGATGGCTAAGCCGTATCTTCAAGCATTGTTACAATTACAACGTAAATCCACAGTTTTTACTACCAAATACGCTTTCTCTGTCAATTAGCCTCTGATGACTTAGGTCCCCCTTCCCTGTGAGTGATCTGTTCTCTTCTGCTCTGTTCTATTCTCCAGGTCTTGATTCACTCGGATAGGAGGAACCAGTGGCGGTTTTTAAGGGTGCGGGGCCCTGGGCGGAAAACGTTTGCGGGGCCCAATGACATCATGCATTGC